>DWGJ01000097.1:0-45213 GCA_018246895.1 Aspitha aspitha aspitha | reverse complement strand
AAAAATGTCGTTTTGTAATTGGTTATATTCTACTGTATTGATTTATTGTTTAATTTTCAAATAGCCACCCTGTAAAATGTGAATTTTGGATTGTGCGACTATTCATGAAAAGCAGCGATTAGGTTAAACTTCAATCTTCAATAACTCAAAAGTAGCATTTTGTGGGTTGGATCCTTTCTGTTTATCGACATCCAATTTTCGGGTGTCATTAATTAACGACCGAAAACATATTCGACACGGCGTGAAAATGGCAAATTGAATAACAATGGGACACGATCAGCGGAGCGCGGAGGGCACCGCGCGTTCGCCACGCGCGCAATTAGCGGCCGGGCAGCGAAACACCCGCGTTCGGATTACGGATGCTACGGATATGACATTTTTTTTTTAATTCATCTATTCCTACAAACCAGATACAGACATACAATATCCGCCAAACAACGTACGATTGGATACGCATATAGGAATAATTGTAATACCAGATACGGATATGAAATTATTTGGGATTATCCGTTAGTTTCGGCTATAAGGAATGTCAAAAGTCAAAAGAGTTCCGAAATTATCCGAAACTTTTATATCGGCCTCGCTTACGGTTACGGAGCACCTTAACATCCTTAGGTCGCGTTTCCACCAGAGATGTGCGAGGAAGCGTAGCGTGTAATGCATTTGTTGAGAACCAATAGGAGAGAAACCTCGCTCCGCTACGCGAGCGCACTGAGCGCGGCTAGGTAAATGAAGGGATCCTATTGGTTCAACAAACACATTCCTCGCTACGCATCCTCGCTCATCCCTGGTGGAAACGCACCCTAAGTGTGGATGTGGGGCGTGTTTGTTCGAGAGCGGGCCGCGGCCAGTTCGGGGTTTTGTAATTACGTCGTGTTTATGTAAGCGTGCGTAGTTAGCGAACGTACCCACTCATCACAAACAAAGCTCATTATCCGGGCAACGAGTTGCGGGAATGATACGCGTGCGACAACGCATACTATCATTATTGTAGTTTAAAAAACCTATGTAGATTTATTATATGTAGACTAAGTGTAGAGGTCAGTGACCTCGCTTGCAAACATTTGCCTTGGGAATCGACTCGAACTCGCAAACCAAAGGATCAAGGGGACTGCTAAATTACGATTAGCGCTGTCCGCGATGGGAGGTGACCTGTGTTGAACTATTCTATTAACATGTCTAATATTGTCCCTTTATTTTACCCCTTTTAATTTTTTACATTGTCACTACGTGCCTTAACTGCATATAATGATGAATGTTGTGTGTACTTTTAAAGACGACTCACTCTGTATAAGACAACAAGACAAATGTATTAAGTAAGTTTAGTGATACATCAATGGTGTATCCTAGTAATATTATAAATCCATACTCACAAGAGTATGGATGTTTGTTACTCTTTCACGCAAATACTACTGAACCGATTACGGTGAAATTTGGTATGTAGGTAGCTGAAGACCCAGAATAACACATAGGCTACTTTATATCCCGGAGATCGAGCGGGATCGGGATTTACACGGGAATAACGAGAATCAGTAGGACTTTGTATCCTACAATTCTCCCGGGGTCGGTAGTTAGGCGGGAAAAACTTTGTGACACACTGATTTCCAGGCGAACGAAGCCGCGGACACATCTAGTGTACAATAAAGTGTAAATAAATAATAAAGTAAAATAATACAACCCCAAAATAACGTCTTTGTCTCGCAAAATTAAACTCGAGAATAATAAAACACCAATCGTTCTTACTGATAATTACTATAATTAATGATTACAATTAACAACGTACTTATCTCTAGAACATCAGCACGCAACTCTTTTGCATTTAATGCTGTTTTATTTAAAAAAATAATAATAAAATGAGATTAAATCGAACTTGTACGTTTGATTATAATTGTACTGAAGAAAATGAGGTCTTACCGGTCTAAAAACATTGAAGGGCTTGGAAACAAAGTTGTAATAATGATTAGTGCAAAAAGAACAACACGTTTCTCTATGACTGGCGACTAACAAAAAAAAGCCAAGGCATTAACGGTTTTTTTTAATTATAATTACGTAGGCACTATTAAAGAGTAATTATTCCTGTTGAGACTGTACCTAACTGGTAACGGACTTAATGTTTTTATTAAAAATTTTAAAATTACGACTGCTAGTTCGTTGCCCTAGAATTAAATTTCACGTTTTTATTGACACGATGACGCACGACCACATCGCTAACTGTTTCGTTTCGTTATATCGACTAGAGTTCGCCCGCTGGTCGAAATACGACCATAAAATTAAAATTTGATGAATTTTCATTTACTGTTTCCAAAATGTTTTAACTGTTATCACTAAAGCTCGTCAAAACAAAAACAGAAAAGGGCAATCAGTTGACAAACAGAAGAGACATGCATAGAATTGTTCACCCTTTGTTTACAATCCGCCAGTAATTATAATTTATGGTTTGTCACTGAAATAAACAATTAATATCTATTATAATAAAAATAATACAAGACTGTTGCATTATAATTTTTTTTTTTATTTCTAAATTACATTTAAAACAAATCCGTATTTTTTATTTATCTCTTACAAGTAACTATATTTTTTATTGCGTAAATTTCTCGCCCATACATCCCCTATTTAGACTCGCGGTCATTGACCTGTACCTACATATACAATATTAGCTACAAGTTTTATGTTGTTAACTAAATTAAATTTTTCAATTCCTTGTCTGTGCGTTCATGATACGGATAACGCCCATCCCTTGAGGATACAGAAGCAAAATATATGTATTATTTTTCTACTATGAAATAAACTGCGTTCGTCTACCAACTCACCTGATGGTAAGTGGTATGCAGTGATATATAGGTTTTTTCATTGTGATTAAAGATTTAAATTTAAATAAATAAATAAATAATAAATAACTGGGGACAATTCCACACACGGCTGCCTGATTCCAAATTAGGCAATTTAATGCCTGTGTTATGGTGACCGGACAGGTGATAAACACATATATACATACGATATAGTACTTATATAGATATTTTTATTACGCCCAATATCTATATAAGTACTATATCGTATGTATATATGTGTTTATGACCTGTCCGGTCACCATAACACAGGCATTAAATTGCCTAATTTGGAATCAGGCAGCCGTGTGGAAATGTCCCCCCAGTTATTCATTCTGCGCGACTACTTGTAACGTCGCTCGGCATGGTCTTCAGACTCTAATTGCCTGTTTTAGTTGCTGTCAACCGAGTTGCCGGCGAGCAGTCGACAGTGCGTAACAGAGCATAGAAGTAGTGTAGTAAAAGTAGTAGGTACAATATAGGTACATACTAGGTACTAAAGCGGAATACTATTCGACACTCGGGCATATAGCGACATGTTACTTTGCAACTTATGCTATACGATAAGCACATTTTATGGTAAGTTATCAAATAAATAAATATTACATTTAGATATTTTGTAAAAAACACGTGTAGAAATTTTCATGAAGGTATAGATTTTGCTCTACACTATAGATAGATAATAAACTATTAGACAGCACAGGTACTCAACCAGATTGATTAATTGGCCTGGTAATGTGATTTGGAGAAGTCATCACTATGATGTCCATTCTGAAAAATTTAAAATACGTGTCATCATAAGTACATTTTTATGAAATGAAGAATAACAACAGCGTTAAATAAGTATACACTAAAAAATATACATAAAGCTTTCTCATCAATATTTTAAAATGTTTTAATTTATATTCAGGATTAAGAATATTCAAGGACATAATGTAGGTTTTAAACAAATGTGAATGGTAGTCATATGAGGCAGACCTACACATAAGTATCTACACACTTCAAACGTAGCAGACACCTAACGAAGGCTAGGTTAAAAGTACTTCTAATATACAAGGCTGTATGACCACTTGATGAAATTAGAAGAGAAAACAGAAGCTCAGGAAATGAATAGATTTGGATTTTATTAATCTACTATCTATTATCTTCAAATTGTTTTTTTTTCTTCTGATAAACATATTCGTAAAACATTCGCAGAAATATTGCGAATGCGAATATGCAAAATATGCGTATATTCGTTACATCACTAGTATGTAGTTTAATTCAGTGTACAACGAAATATCTATTACAACAATGTGTTGTTAAATAAATAATTTCAACAATTTGCGAACAAAATCGAATCAACTACTTCCTTATTAGAATTATGGTAAATCATGTAAATAATTAAAAGTAGTTGAAACATTATTTTATTGTGCTACCGTATATTACGAAATTAACTTCGACGGATATCTTATTCGAAATAACTTGAAATGTAAATAAGTTATGTATAACTAAGGATTAATTTATGTAAATTTCGTTAAATATTACATCCAATATTCGGTAATTCATAATGGCTGATGATTTATTGTTCCCCATTGACTCGATGACACGACTACCTTTTTTATTTTTGACCTTTTATTTACATATCGTTGAAAAAATTATTATTATGATGTAAGGTTATCGAGAATATCATTCATTATGATTAATATTACTGACGCCGCTCTCCTGCATTCATCACTCTCGCCGTACATTCATTTCGGCATTTGTAGTACTACTGTACATTATCGCATAAACGGGTAGTACGTGCCTATGTCTTAAAATATTAATCGAAACATGTCAGTAGCGCTTTATGTGTACCTACCGGATATGCGAGGGAAGTGACGACTGGTCCAAGTCATTTTGCACCACACATATCATACACAGCGTTCTCAGAGAAGGATTATAGTCCAGTATGTGTAGGTCGCTATTGTCCACCAATACTTCAGCTCCCCTTGCCCCTTCTGTGTTTTCTTCATTTGCTTGATTAGCCGCCCGAGAACTGGGACTGGGACTGAAATAGGAAAGCCGTTTTCTAAACTAAAATTATAAAGTTGAAGATATTACTTATCTTAACCGGCTCATCTCTGGAAATATAGATCAGTCTTGAAAAAAGAGTTGATTGATTATTTATTGAAGAAGATTTTAGGCTGAACAAAATATTATAATGTAAGGCTAACGAAGCGAGTAATAACAACTTTCTTGTAGTATGAAATATGGCGGTATCGTTTTTATTTATCGCAGTATTTTATTATTCCACTTAATTGTTCAATAAATGAAGTTTGAAATTTTGTTGTTTCAAATTTATAGAAATCATTCTCGTCACTGGGTTATTTCGTTTGAGCATACAACTGCTATGTGAATATAAAGTGTACCTACCGATCACTCGCACATGTCCACAATAACAGGACACCTGTGAGGAATTTGACCTTCCCCGTGTTCGTCAGCAATATATCCATAGTAACTTCTTTTTTTTTGTATTAAGCACAATATATTATGGTGTCATTTAAGACCATAACACAAAATAGTAGGTAGACATACATCATTGAACAGAAATAGAATTAAAATTTCGATTTTTGTACTACAAGTTTAAAAATACTTGAGATAAATTTAATACTTATACATAGAATTATTTTGAATTAGTCTTAAACATGGAATGGGAATTTGAATGGTTACTGGTAGTTATTGTTTGGAGACCAGTAGACTTCGATTTATACAAAAGGTAATATGACTATTGCATTTTGTCTTATCGTCGTTACAAAATAAAAATACAAAATGCTTTATATAATCGTTGTGTTTATGCTGCACACTTCACCATGTACTGTGTATATTACTTTTTTTTACACTAAGTACATTGGTTTTTTTTTTTTTTGTACGCAAGATAAAATCATCTGTCTGAAATCATCTATTACTCTTGGTACATTAGTCATGTCAGTAACCTCCCCAGTTCAATTTAATGAGTCTTGAGTGGCATTGCCTGGCAAGGTTAAACCAATTCATATGAATATGGGAATCAAAATTATCACGCCTTCTCAACAAACACTTTCACATTTATGAGAAATTATATAGGAGTGATGAATTTCGAAAAATCACATGCTGTGGCATATAAATATTTGCATGAACTTATAAACAATAAAAATTACAGAAATTTGTATGTTTACCTTGTTCCTCCAAACATGTATACTTTGTTATCGTATACCAAACACGCCTGGCGCCTTCTTTTGCATGGTACTTTACCATCTATCTTGACATGTTCCCAAAAGTTTCTTGAAAATGAATATCTATAAACATCATTGAAATGAGTTTTCTTAATGCCATTAAAACCGCCAAAGATGTACATGAAATCTTCGTGTACCCCTGGAACATTTATGTAACTTTATTAAATTGATGACACAAATTTCTAACTCATAACTACAACACACTATAACAATTTTTTATTACAAAAATTCATTGCAACTGACTTAAATAATATGAATTAATTTAACCTTTAACATTTCACACAATGAGCAAGTAAGGGTATTCAATAAAAAGTAACAAGCATTGCCAAATGACAACTACCAATATTAACCTCAGTAGAGAAACATCTTAGAAAATTCTCGACTTTTTTTGAATGGTTACTCAATGTAAGTAATTATTTACTTGTAATTTATGAAGGTGCCATAATATTAGTACTGTTTTTAAATGAACAAGCCACAAAAGTACAAAGACTGCCACACACTTACATGCAGAGTGACTTCGACGACCTTCAGGCCATATTCCTGTTGAATTACATGTAACCCATTCTTCCTTAGTTGTGTCTAAATAATATACATGAGGGCAATATATTTCTTCATGTGTATTATATGGGCTGTTTAAATCTCCACGTCCACCAAATATATACATTCTATCATTAAAAGCCACAGCTGTGTGAAAATCTCTGTGACAAGGTGGTGTCCCTTTAGGACGGACAAAAGTCCAAATCATAGTGTCCAAGTCTAAGCAATGGACTTCCTGTGAGTATTGATCAGTAAGATATTCAAAACCCCCAAAAATGTACATTCTGTTTTTTATAATACATGCGGAGTGTCCATCTTTCGCATGTGGTACTGAACCAGATACTTTGGGGTTAGACCATTCCAAGTTTTCAGTATCAAAACAAGATAAAGTGTCACACGCTACAGAATTATTTCTGCCACCCCACATATACACCTGAAAAATGATATGTTTGTATAGTAAGTCTTAAATAAATTTGCAACACAAATTCAACATTCAATCAACAAAATTAAATATCGAGGCATAAAATTTAACCTTATCACCATATGTTACTGCAGTATGTCCATAACGCTGGAAAGGTATAATGTCATTCCGTTTGTAAACAACTGGTGACCATCTTAATGTGGTAGTATTGAGTACATGGACTGGGATTGCTTCCCAGTCCTTGTACTCATCAGTTGAACAGTATCCTCCAAATGAATAAATTCTATCTTGAATACAAACAGCTGCATGATTCACACGTCGCGGACCACCTTCCAGCTGAACCGTCCACCTCATCATAAAGCTTAAAAGTGTTAAATATAGAAAATACATGATTTTATGAAACAGATACATTACCATTAACATTAATATTTTTGATTATTTAAATGAGTGGCAGACTTCAGATTATATTTATTTATCAGATGCATAAAATAAAACCAAACCATATTGAACGTTATAAGCAATATATACATTACCAGGTATTCTAATCAAAGTCGTGAAAAATAGCAGCGGTGTTTAAGTTAACTATATTACAATACAATAGGAGGTATATTTGATCGGCGTATAGCACGAGGGTTAACAAGTAACAAGTAAAATTTTTGTTGGCTACAGTGTATGACAAAACGAGATTATTATGGAAAAATAATGCAGGGGTAAAACATGAAACTCTTTGTAATGATTATGACTGCACTGCTTTCGGCCAATAACGATTAGGAATATTACTAAAAAAAATTATAATACAACAGTCGGTGTTTTATGAAAAAAAACAATAACAAAAGGAAAATTATTTCTGATTACGTCAAATTTTATTAGCGACGGAAGCTAAAAAGGCCGTTCTAAAATTACATAGCGATCTGGAAATTCCTCTAGTGTTATTTAATAAATGTTTCTAAATATAATGTAATGACAACAACTTACAATTTTAATAATTATATCGAACGCTGACGACCTCGGTCTGACAAATGTAACTTACTTATTCCATAGATTATACACTTACTGATCTGATACTGTACTGTACTTATTCTTTTGCTATTTAATCTGTCTAAAAGTAATAATTGGTAATAATTCAGTGTGGTCAACACTGTATTTTACCTTCTACAGAATAATTTGATGTCAAAATTGCCCAAATGAAAAAGTAATCATTATTCTTTTATAAAAAAACAATGAGTTCTTTAAAAAAAAACATTTATACTCTATTACAGTTGATGTTTTAAAACGAATAATTATTTTGGGTGTATTCATAAAATTTGACTTGCGAATAAAATATTCAAATTGCATAAGGCTAAGGCTAATGTAAGCGAACTGGAGCTGTATTGTATGGCACTGTATTCAGCAAAGAGTAAAGTAATACAGTGTATTTTGTATCAGAACTTCTTTTTATTTTATTTATTTATATTTATTCATATTTATTCACATATTTCAGTAATTCACCCATGCATAGGCATATTACAGCTTCATAATTCATACTCTAAATATACGGGTAAAGATATTCCAGAATTTATGGACTCGGGTAAGTGGGCTCCTTGATAAGTAACGAATACTTTTGACTACCGGCAGTGTTGCCATGTCAATCATATCTATTGATCAATGCCTTGGGTGACGCGGTTTATACGTTTAGGACTCCTAAAGTGTTTGGAGTAGAAGGGCGAGCGAACATACAGTATAATACGATGATACGATCTACTAATATCTTATAAGTTGTGCTAAGTATTACCTACGTTCACGCGCTACTCGATCAACTGGCGCAATAATAATTCTTCGAGTGATTGGAATGGATCATACTTTAACAGCACGTTGTAATTATTCATCTTGTGACAAATACCGTTTGACTCTAGTTATGGCACGTGTTATTGACAGCAACCAATATTTTGCTTAAATGTACCTAACCGTAAATAAAATGTAACCGTATAAATTTACACACAATACACAAATCATAGTATACATTGTTGTGATACGCACAAGAACACTGCTTAAAAATTCAAAAGTCAAAGTACCTACCTAACTTACAAATTCAGACAAATATGTTGTAAAAATTATGATTCGTTTTCCGATATATAAGAACACTCTTTAAATGATAAAAATGTATTTAGAATAAACAGTATTATAGTAAAATAATGTCGTCAGCTTGCGACGACGACGACGCATCTGAAAGCTGAAAGGTGGGTCGTGGGTCGTCGCGCTTCGCGTGAGCGCAAGTCATGACGTCATGAGTGAAGTTTTAGCCACGACCACAACGACCGCGGTCGTTATGTGGAAATGGAAAGACTAAAGGAGCATTTTGATAGTTGTGAACGGTTAGTGGGACGTAGCCTATGTCATAGGAAGATATTGAGCCTTTGAGGTAAAATATCAAAATCCATTATCCAATGTGCTTAATATTTGATGTGATATTTATCGTAGATATCTTAATTACCTAACAGAATACATTACGTATTTACAGTTTGATCATTTGCATCAAGTTTTTAAGTACGTTTGGGTGTATGTTGTGCAATAATGCTGGTGTATTTTACAATTTTTTCATCAACAAAGGAGCAATAGGCGTGATCTTTCAACGCCAGGCGGTGTTAGGGCGCGAATCATTTGTTATTATTTCTCTCACGCGTCGAGTTTCGAAACAAATTGTATTGTAACTGACAATATGAGCGATTATTGTTCGATTTGATATAAATGTTCAGGTTTTGCTTTATTGTTATATGGCAGCTGAAATATTAAAGATCTCTACGAAAGTTACTATTTATTCTATTAATACGAACTAAAGAACCATTTAGACTTAAAACTGCTACTTACCTTACTTACGTACTGAATATTACCGACACGTATAATTTCAATTCAGTACCCGAATTTATGGTACAAGACAACACTGTAGATACCTTTGTCATAATAATATGACGAAAATACCTACAAAGTATTAAAAAATCAAATTAAGTAGTTACAGATAGGTTGCTGAGGATTGATCTGGGATGCCTCTTTGCATTTTTGCTGAAATATAATAAAACCGATACACAGCTCATGCAATTGTCTTAAGCGTAAGAAATATGATTAGAAATAAGATTATGATTAGTATAATTTACTTAGCATTATTTCCCACAAATTCTAAATAAATATAAATAATATTTATCATTGCATTACATTAGGGACAGATGGGTACAAGTCGAGACTGAAATATATTTTTCTTCGTTCCCCAGCGCGACGAGGCAGTGACACATCCGTGACGTATAGAAAGCGCATTGGCGATGACGTCCGATCTATAAATCATATTTTGGGATCGGCAATCGTCCGTCCTCCCGGCTGCTTCGTGATTTTCCTCGTTTTTTGTCTGCCGTCTACACCGTTAGCATGTGTGATAGAAGTTGACGTGGCTCATTCGTGAATTATAGATAGGTAGGTATGTATAACGTGGGTACGACGATTTCATTTGTCTTTCAATAACTCTCTTGTTATACCTACTTATTGTTGACAATCTTTGAAAGTCAGTGTAAAAGTTTGAAAACGCGCACTGGTTTATTACTGTTATAACTTACCTACCTTTTTGGAAAATTTCAAGTAGGTAGGTACTTACTCAACTGTTTTATTAGATCTCTTTATATGCACTACACGAGTTAAAATAAACAAAACACAAAGATCCGTTAAGGTATTTGCTAACCCATAAAAATATTCAAATCACAACGCTGGAAAAATACTTACACGCACCACCCGTTAGCCTATTCAATGGTAACATTTATCATCGGAATCCTATAAAAAGTAAACCGGAACTAATCTCGCTCCCTCAGAACCCTCCTCTAATCTGCATACGCCAAGGAAAATAATTTCACGCCCCCACCGCACTGAGATGATGCTCTTTTGTAGTTGGTTTTCGAAAATATCGCCTTGAGCTTATTTATAAATACCTATTTATTTGCAAGCTCAATTAAGGTTGACCTATAAAATTATCATTATGTATCACGTGTATGTCGACGCTTATACCTAGGTACCATTTATGTATGTCCATGTAAATTATAAAATACTGTTCTCAAATAGTTTAAGGTATTCCAAAAAGTATCTTAGCTGTTATATACGTAAAATATCGTAGCAAACTCGCATAAAGAGCGCAATGGGTGTAGTGGATGCTGGGCCGTCGTTATTGATACACGGAAAAGATTTCTCTTTGATAGTTGCGGTCGGTACGTTTTGACGCCTCGCCTCCTCTCGCAGGCTTAGTAGTGATGGCCCTATGGTCGCTATCGATATACATTTTGCGGCTTTCTTTAATTTTTCATATAAATTTTATTATTTACTTTATGGGGGCAGGCTCATATTGATAAGTATTAATTATTACTTTTAAGCGTATACGCATAAAGTTTTATATTTGACTTACATTTATTTATTTATAAGCTGTGTTGGACTTAACTAAAATGTTAAATGCTACCATAATGTTGTAGGTATATAAAATATAGTATAATAGGTAATTGGGCAGTAGTAAGGAACTTACTTAACATACAACTTATGTAAGAAAAATAATTAAAGTAAATGACCTGACAAACCATGATGTCGTTAAATAAAACGTTGCAAAATAAATACATCAATGCAAAGAGTAGTAATAATCAACCCAGACTTAATATTATTTTTGGATTTACATAAATTGCGCATTTACTTTTACCTTTACATTTCCTTGTAATATAACTATCGATGGAGGTGATGACAGCTCTAGAAATCGGATAAGGCCGTGTGAGACCCCCACACGGCATCACATTTATTGATGGACTTTGGAACTTTCCGACATCATGACTACCTACTTTACATGTCTTACGGGTAGTTTTTATTACGATTTCGCATTTGCCGCCTGGTGTGTGATCGAACTTTAACCCTTGTGAAAATGAAAGAAATATTTTTTAATATTTTCCATAAGAATAAACAGATATTGTTATTCGCAAATCATAAAACGTTTGGAATATTTGAGTGGTACGCAATGTTAACGTAGATTTTGAGATACAAATAAAGTGGGATGCGAGGTTTGTGAATATGCGATTTTAGTATGTATCAGCAGCCGCTTGAAAGTATCTACCTAATTTGTACGAAGATAACAGGCTAATTGATTCGGTAGGTACTAAATAAAAATGCTACGTGTTCTTTCTCAGGAGGTGGTTGAACCGTGGCGAACCGTACACATGATCCCATTCCCCAGGGGAAGTACCACCGCCAGACCTATTTATGCCGTGAAGCAATTGTTTTTACAACAATCTGGATTTCCGTCTGAACGGTTTTGTAGCTGGTTTACGTGTATGCTAGAGGCGACCGTCTCAGACATCAAGAGTAGCAACCGACCTCTGATGGAGCAGATACTAGCAAATACTGAGAAGTTGGTTGCAGATGTCCGTGGGTGGCAGTGGCCATTAGTGACTGCCGCATGAAAGTTTGCTGCTCACTTAATTAAAAAAAAACTTGCTGCCTGTATAAATCTCTGAGCTGAAATGCTATCAAACTGTATGGAGATACAAATAGGTGCGACAATGGTAAACCGTAGAAAAAAATTAACACTAACAATAAGCATTTTCTGCTTGTTTTATAGTCTACACTTCATAGTTAAGGGCTTGTAGGCATTGTAGCAGACCTAAAACGTACTTTGTTATTGTCATTTATCTTGTCAGATATTATACCTGTTAATGGTAATTATTTTTCATCATTTATTTTTGAAATCATTACGATTGATAAATTGTTTTAATTTTTGAATTCATAATTATTTGGTAAATCGTAAATGGTGGGCAATCATCAAACATATTTTAATACTACAGAGAAAATAATACGGCCTTTAAACACATTCTAAAACACGATATAGACGGCTTTCAGCTACACTTATCAGTAAGTGGCAGTATTTTCCATCCGAACCGTATGTCATTTTTATGTGGCCACTTTTCGACAATATATTCCTTTCTATTGTCGCAAAGGTGCTCATAGGGATAAGGGCCTTAATATACGATTATAGGTGACATTCACTATTGTGCTTGACCTATTCGCTAAGTTATTGCCGATATCGCCAGAGATAGCCTAATATCGCGCCATAATGCTTTTATAACGCCAGCTCGTGAATGATCTATTTCTGTCAGACTAAATAGAAGATCTATTCGGTGTTAATGATAATCATTAATAGCAGGTTTTTAATTCCTCACATACGAGTAGTGTAGGCCTTAATTCATGTGTTATAAATGTTTTTTTATGTAACTACATAGTTTATTCAAAATTTAATGATATTCTGTAAGAAACAGTTTTCTAAATTCACGCTACATAATTAATTAGTGAAAATAAAGGTTCGTCGATTTTCGATGGTTATATACCGTAGGTAATCTAATTACCTACGAGTATATGTACCGATATTAATAAAAATAAGTTTCTTTATACACCTATAGTTACCTATTACCTATTAAATTTGGAGCAAAAACTTCGCCACTGAGGATATGCAAACGGAGCGAGGCTATTACGGGAAAGTTGCAAATAGCGAGTTCTAAAAAATATCCTTATCCAAAGAACACATAAAAAGCAGACATCGTTTTTCTTTTAAAAAACTCTCTCATTTGCCTATCAATAGTGGTTGGAGCAGATCTGACCGTAATAAATGTCATACTTTATGGCACTTAGGAAAATATGCAAGGGAACCGTTTTTACTTTTTTAGATGGTGACCGGGGACCGCTATGCCGAATTAGGTGCTCTGGACGCCCATTTCCTGGGGATGTTTTAAAATTTTCTCCGATTGATGGTACAATATCAAAAATTGTATTGTCCCTAAGGACAATACAATTTTTGATATTGTCCTTGTTTCAAATGATACCTTGCGATCCCTTGTTATCAACAAACTGGCTTAGGTTAAGTGTCCTATCGTTTCGTGTCAATTAATCTTTACAGTTTTATAGTTTAAAGTTTGAATAAAATTACTGATTTACATATCTTTCATTAATAAACGTGATAGGTACATTTGCTAGTTAAGGTAGAAAAGCTTTTTGGGTAAAAAACTTAATTTTGTCCATTCCAAGAGTGCAATCTCTACAGACAGATAATATATACTTACTTAAATATAATTACCTGAGTATTTTTATATTTAAGACATTAAAATATGGTTACATAAGTAATAACTCCATCTACTGAACAGGTATGTACGTATATGAATATATGTTTATTATTCTATATTTAGATGGATAATTGTCATTATTCTTTAATAATACCCCTCCGTAAGTGATGATTACGTAAAAAACATCAATAATCATTATTTTTAAATAAATTAGTTAGGTAGGAGCACTGGCTTCTAACAACATCTGCTATTAAAATAGCTATTTACTTAACACTGGGTTACCTAAATCGAAGTTACTGAGACTGCGCTTGCCGTAACACCGCATACCGCATCAGATTACGTGCTGCCATTGTCGTTAATAAGATAAGATTACTCAAGTGTGAAGCGAATGTATTCACGTTACTCTGAATTTCGCTAAAATGCATCAAGGCTTGCCGTGCAAATTAATAACGTTAGATTAAAGAGCGCTTGTTGCACTCAAACGCGAGGCACTCGGGGGTGACGTATCCAGCTCATGTGGATAATTTTATGTTATAATATACACTAACAAACCACCCTATACCTATGTATCACAATTTTTTCGTTAAGAATAATAAATCAACGAGTAATTGTCAAAGATTTACTAAACAGTGCATCTTTGTGTTACATGGGAGATAAGATACTCGTAGGTAATTATTTTGATCACTTACACTTACCGCATAAAAAGCGGTACCATATAATACGCAAATAATGTATCATTTAGTTACAAAATGATGCATTATTTGCGTTAAAATTTAATAATTGACTTAATGAACTACGTTCGAATTTTGGCCGCCGGGCGACTACTAAGTAGTTATAAAAATAACGTCAGTACGAAAATGTAGAGTTTTGAAATCACGAAAACAAATATGTAGGTATATTAAACCATAACATAAGATTAAGATTACATGTTCCGTGTAATGTGGAAAATCGATTAGTGTCTATTTTAATAATAATTTCAATGGTGAAAGTCATCATTATGAACAAACATAGTCATTCTGTATTTCGTAAGTTGTGTTCCGCGTAAGCCCAATCTCAGCCAGATATGTCCCACTGTATTAAAAAAGATTGATCAGGATTTAGGATTTCGTGCTGAGTAAACAAGTGATCAATCAAAGCTCATGTAACAAACGCTATGATTTCTCAGATTGAACGTGTTTATTGCATAATCAGACGGATTTACTTGGCAGATGAGCAGGGTGGGGTGGAACAAGCAGAATTTCCATGTTATGCGCAACATTTTTTTAAACATAAAACATGCAAAGATGTCATTTTAGTTTATAACTTCTTGCTTTGTTATTACTCGAACTGTGGCTATTACATTTTATTGCGTAAAATTTATAGCTTACTATTGGACCTGACCATTGCCGTGGTTACATTATGTCAAATCATACATATATACATATATGTCAAATATCGTGCGTTCAAAAATTGATTTTATGTAAAAATTAATAGACAATTGACATTTATTATTTATTTATTTTATAAAAACTATCCTATCTTTTAAGTTGGACCAAATAATAGGTTTCTACAAAATTTCGAAGATTAACGCAAACGAACATCGTGACACGGGATTTTTATATATATAAGAGATTTTCATGCAAATAATTATGAATTTGAAAGGATATTAGTGAAAGTTTTCCTAAATAAAGTGTAAAATCTCAAATAGGATAAGACATAACACGCTTTCGAAGCAGTCGATCACATTCTTATGCACAGTCGCGTTTCTTTACGTTTGACAAAGGCTTTTGAAGTGCGGTGAGATTATTCGACAAAATATTTGCCAGCGGGCGAGTGTGGGTGCCCGATAAAAATATTCTATTTATTATGAGACCGCGGCGCCCGGGCACATTCAAAACGCGTCACGCGTTGACATCCGACTTCGGCGGCTCCCGCACACGGCCGCGGCCCGCTAGGGCTGCTCTTTCAAAGACAACAATCGTAGCGTATCATACGAGTTGTGGACAAGTATAAGTTTTTATTTCGGTCCTGTTATTGTTCCAGTGCCGCTGGTCACGGGTCTTCCTGACTGAGCACATTGTAGGCCATAGTATACTACGCTGACCAAGTATAGATTGACAGAGTTCACCTAAAACAACGTTATATATTTTACAACACTTCTAATTTGTGGTGGTTCTTCACGATGTTTTTCTTTACTATTACAGCGAGTGATATGTAATTTTTAACACCCAAGTTATTTTGACGTAATATAGCACGGAATTCGTTGATTAATAATGTAATATTTTTTTGGAATACGGTAATAATGGTATTGTTCGCACATTAGGATTTCTTTCAGTATTATTTAAAAAGGTAACTGGAACCAACCGATTTTGAATCTAATTCCTACCTACTTAAACTTACGCCCTAATGTTGTTTAATAGGCAGCCCTATAATAATTTGGCGGGATCACGCGTCGCCCCCGTCAATATGTGTAAAGTCAATACTTGCGAGTGTGAATAATTTTTCATGTACGCCGTATTCCCATTATGTGTGTCGTCGCTCACTATCAGCCATGTCACATTTCACGCGTCTCAAATTACATTGCCAAATATCAGATAGTAAGTAGTAGGTAAGATTAAAGATGGTCGTGGATGATATAATACATGCCGATGACGTGACAGTGTGTCTAACGACGAACGCATGCGAATAAAAATATGAAGCACAATAAAATGAACTTTTTTATTTTTAAAATTTTTATGAATATTTTGGGTGATCATAATAATTGTAAGCCCATAGCAATTAGGTACGGCATCTATTTATCATATATTTACAGTGTGTATTAAAGTTTGCATACAATGGTATTATAATAGTATAATAGTAATCTTTAACAATATTGAAGCCATTAAAGTAACTTTTGCTCTAAAGTTTTGTGTACTTTTTAAAAAAGTTTTGAAAAGACGGGTCCTTCGCTTTTACATCTGTTTTTTAAATGATCTTTTTTGAAAGAAAAGAAGAAAACCCCATCAACACTCCTAAAAGATGCCTGAGTAAACGAACCGGCAGGCGTAGCTTCTATGTGGCACTATTCAAAATAAAAGTATCATTCATTCGAAACTGCGGTGAGCATCGACTAAGCCGCTAGTCCTGTCAAAAGGGCTTTGACTTTAAAGCTTTACGGAATATCTGGCAACACCAGGAAATTGTAAAATAAACTGTGCAAGAAAGAGTGCAAAATAAATGCACCAACACCACATTACACAGCCACTGGATAAAAAGACAGACCGAGCGTAAAGTGAGGAAAACTGAAAAAAGTAATAAAGAAGCCTCCCGCCATAGCTGAGACAAGTCCTATTCTGGGATCTTAGATTAGACGAAGCGGGTACACCCCGTCTACTCTTCTGTGCAGCCAGTGACCCGCTTTCCATAAGCTACAATGCACACCTTATAACAACAATTATGTTAAACAGGGTACTTTTAGTGACAATAATATTGAAACGTTTTTTTTTAAACTTGTACCTAAAAACTTTTAAT
Organism: Aspitha aspitha aspitha; assembly: GCA_018246895.1. Taxonomy (NCBI): domain Eukaryota; kingdom Metazoa; phylum Arthropoda; class Insecta; order Lepidoptera; family Hesperiidae; genus Aspitha; species Aspitha aspitha. The sequence goes on along the minus strand of DWGJ01000097.1, from coordinate 27,614 downwards.
AATCCGAAGTGGTACATCAGTATTTCGCAGCACCCTAAACATTAAGGTCTAGTGTTGTCTGAGTCGGACTTGAAAAATCGTGCCTTTCATCCTTTCATCCTTTGGCGGCGTTAAACTAACTGATTCTGTTTGTAAACGTTGAATGGGAAGAAGCGTGCTCTACAGTTAATTCTCAGATTGGTCTGGTTGGCTGTGTCAATATGCGCCGACACTTTGAAGGGAGAGACGGATGATTTTTACATCAAAAGCAACGCGGCTTGAATCACACCTCGTAAACACAGCGCGGCAAACAGATATTCACTCCTCACGTGTGACTGAGTAGTCACACAGAGAACTACAAAAAGCTATCTACTTACGTTCGTTCCACATGCTACTACAGTTTCTCGAACGTATACACCTACGAGTACCTACTACAAAGGTCCGCCGCTTGGTCGCCTTTAAGCTTTTTATAAAACAGCTTTGGTGCTTCCTAATTAAATGTTTAAATACCTCATATATTGTAACGTACGTCTTCTAATTTATCAATAATAAAGTCAAATCAATATAGTTATGAAATTTTTATAGCTTATTTGTATGAGAATTACATATTTAAGAACAGTGTTTCATGAAAAGACATTAAAGTTTGTAGTACCTACAACCAATGTGTTTTATGTACCTCCATATGTAGAAAATAACATTTAAAATGAGAAAACTACATAGTTAGACTACACAATAGGAAATCTTGACCAGGTGATAGTTTTATGTAATATATGTTGTATTCGTATCTATTAGCATTTTTTTCGTAAATGATTCGTTTTGTAGATACGATGCAGTTTTCGCTCAATAAAATTACTTTTTTTTTTCCGTCAGGAAATAAAATTACTATATTATATGTAGTTAAGTTATGTATGTAGTTACCTACTATCTAACCTTTAGCTGTAAACCTACAGCATATGAATGTAAATTAATTAGAATATTATACCTGCATGCTCGAACACGCTGGGGCCTGGGTATCCACGTCGGTAGGTACTTTACGTTGTTCACAAATTAAATTTCATATTCGCCATTAAACACATAAAACGTGGGCTTGATTGTGTGGGGTGGGACCAAACACAGTTCAGGTTACAATATTTTATGCACTTTAGAAGCAATAGTGCAAAGCTAACCTCATTATTGGCTGCGGTCACCTCGGAGTGCTGTTCGCTTATTATTCCTTTGTTTCACGACCGAGATTTCGGGTGTTTAACATTGCGACCATAAATCTTTGCACAATTTCTATCTCCATTTAACGACAAGTACATAAAGTCATTTTGTAGTATTAAAATTGCTTAAATTAAAATCAGATATTGGCTGATGACAAGTCTCCAAAACCGGCGTGTGTGTACGAAGTGATTGATGGATGAATGTAGTAGAAGCACATGAGGCTTATAAGGACAGAGAAATTTGGCACTCGGTGCTTTCTGCCTACCTAGTTAGGGACACGGCGTGATAATATAATAAAAATAAATTTGCGTCACACTTGTACTATGTATATTTAGGGTTTGAAATATTAGTAAGAACATGCTTGCGATGTTAGTAACATATTAGGGTGACTGTTACAGATTTAATAAGTATAACCAGGATACTAATAAATATTGCCCGTAAAATTTCACGGCGCGGATTACAGTGGACAGTGGGTGCTGTTGCTAAAGTTACGGTTTTAATACAAAAATAAAGTTGAACGAGGACGCGCAGTTGCTGCCGCTCCGCAATGTTGAGCCCGATTTATTGCGAGCCAACGACCATTCGTTTCCGATACTTTTGCCGGATTATGAAATCTCTATTAAGCGCACTGAATACCCTTTTGTTTGTCATTTTTAATTTGCTTTGCAATACGTGCTAGTATTATTCATTTGATAGTTTTTCTATTCCATTGCGACTCACTTACTTATATGTACTTTATTGTAGCATAGGTCTTCCGCAATTACAGGAATAACGTATGCCTAGAAGTGAACGCTAAAAAGTGTTGCAACAGTGTAATTAACTTTGATTTACCAGAAAAAACTTACAACATTTCTAGTAAGTGGGTATTATAAAATGTACCTGCGATGAAGCACTAGCACCAACGATCTACCCTACACTTGTGGTGATTAACAATGTAACGTATTGTTATTATTATATTAAAAAACACCCAAATCGTTTGCTACATATACATATGATATGTATATGTAGCAAACGGTATGATGGGTACTTATGTATAATGAATGTGCCTTTTATGTAATAAATATACAAATAAGAAATAAATTTTCACAGACAAATAAGATTACTATCACTACGATAGTAACATATAGTCAATTAAAGAGTTTAGAAAAAAAAACAGAGTCAACTGAAAGTATCCGAACTACGAAATTGTACAAGATTCAAGCGCCTTGCTAAGTTAAATAGTAACGATATTACATTGTACACAATTTTAAAACGTCGCCTCGGCCCTGTAAGGGACACGGGCGTTGGGTCAATGGGTATGTCGTTGTATCGATGATATAGAAATATCGCTTTATTATTTTACCTTATAAGCTTACATGGATTATATCCTGTCATCATCGGTACTTTCCAAGGTTGTACAAAACTTAATTATTTGTTAATACATTAAAAGCCAGATGTTAATTTAAAAATGATTTTTTAACTTTTACTATAAAAAAAAGCATTATTATATTAATAACCAAAACTTTAAACCAATATCAGTATTTCATAAACGTATTCATGTGTGGCCTACTATCTGTATAGTTATCTATGTGCTATCAAAAGGATGGTACGTATTAAATAAGTTGTTTACACAAGTACCTACTTATAAATGGTTTATCTCCTCCCCAGATATATGAACATCTAACAGTGTTGTGAAATCTCAGGGCAGATAACTAATGCGCGATTAATTTGTTTGTATGTTGATAATGAGATTTGAAGATTATCTGACGAGTGAAATATTCCGCGGTTTAAATGTTACACAGATTAGGCTAAGGGGACTACTGTTTTTATTATGTGTATATTAAGAAATAGTTCATTTTTTATGTGGTAAGTACCTATCTATCTACTTACACTGATAAGACATAGAGCTTACTCGACGATATGAAAGACATGAAATACCGGATTTGGTAAATGTTATTATAATAATATTATAACCTGGGCTAATATCACTAACAGTCCAATTCCTGCAGTCCTGTTACTAAAGAATACTCACCAACTAATTCTTATTAACACCTTATAGGTACCTACTAACTTAATTATCACTAACAGTCCCTATAGTCCTGTTAGGAGCCGGTTACAGATGTCCATGGGCGGCAGCAGCCACTTGTGACTGCTGCCTGCTCGTTTGCTACTCTATTCTAAAAAAAATACCTCTTGACTGACTACCTTGATAAAAGTAGAAGCGGCGAAAGTTTACTGACTTCCTAATAGGCATTCGGAGGAGAAATGGTTACCCATGTAAAGTTTATTAATATTATTACCGTCACTGTTATACAATTATTAAGGAAAGGCAGCTAATATGTTATAAATTAGAAATATTTTTCTAATAAGACTATAATACTATCAATCAAAACTACTGCATCCGTTGCTACAAAGTATGTCATTACGGATATTATTTTACGCCGAACTATATACTACTTTTACCTAGCCCTATAAGAGTGATTAAAAATTCTTTTCAAGTTTTTTTGTTAGTAGGTACCTACGTATTCAATGCCTCCGAATTTACCTTTTGGCTCAGTGCCTGGAACCTGCAACGTGGATTGAATAGTAGCTCTATGTTTATATGCCACGAACTGGATCAACACGTGCCCTTCTTGATGAAATGCATGCCTATTTTAGTAAACGTCATTTTCATCTACATTATATTCTCTGACTGAAGATTGCATCGTCTAGTTCTAAATTTCATGGTACGAGAGAAATTAAATTATTTTAGTAAATTACGTCAATAATTTCAAATTGTCATCTATGAACAACTTCTTTTAAGCATATTAATTCAATATCCTTCCTACCTTATATAAAATACCCACGTCACGATGTTCGTTTGCGCTAATCTCCGAAACCACTGAACCGATTTCAATAAAATTTTCTAGATATCTATTGTTTGATCCAACTGAAAAGATAGGATATTTTTATCCCAATTGATAATCTCATTTTTTATTGCAAAATCGATGTTTTCTTATAGGACAACGCTTAGTCGGACAAACAACATAGTACCTACCTACGGGAATTTAACATATATTTGACATATAAGATTTAACATATATATATAACCACGGCAACGCGTGGTCAGGTCTTCTAGTTAATATGTTAATAAATAATGATTTAATGAGACGTACCTAAGTCATTATCTTTAACATGATCTTAGATACTGCTATCAAAGAAGATACCTAACCAATTTTTAAACACGTAATGAATTAGTGTTCGTAAGTATAAATAAAGATAAGAATGTCCTTTCTTTGAAGATTTTCTAAACATAACATGTCACATGTTATTATCGCGGAGATATATCATTGATAGCGATTGTAATAAACACGATCTCGACTGTTAACTACCTACATGCTGTAAGCACATGTTAACTTCTTCTAGATTATCTACTGTGATTCGCTCATATGAAAATAAATACAGTAGGTTATAAAAAATTACTTACATATACAGTTTAGCTAACATTTATTAATTGTTCACTGACCTTCTATACCTATTGTACTCCCAAATAGGTAAGACAGAAGTAAGCATTACCTAAAATCTATTAGGGATTCATTTCCTTCTTTATGAATGAAAACGTTTTGCGAGACAGTGTTTCACATCACACAGAATACATGTAGGTAAGAGACCTATTTTTGTGGCATGAGTGAGTGCAGCAGCAGAAGATCTTTTGCAATAAAAATGTGCATCAGGGATCCTACCACATTCACACTTCGACTTTTTTCATCTTGGAAACCTACGGTGTTATTGCTCTTGAAAGTTTACCCTTTAGCTTGTCCGTAACATTCTTCTCGGAGGATAAGTAGTCGGTAGTCTTCATCATTCGCCAATTATTCTGGCTACCTCTAACTAAGTAGATACTTATATAAAGGTAACGTGACAAAAAATTACACGTTAAGTTTACATCATTATTGTTTTGTACATGTTCGTGGTATTTATGAGTTCCTATTCTTGTTTCTAGAACCGTTGTCTTTTTATATATAATTTTAACCATTAAATAGTCGAATAATGAAATGATATTATTTGTCGGTAGTTTATAAGTCCATGTTCGTAGAATATAAAAGATTACCGCTGCAATAAGCTTTAGAATAAACAGTGAATACTACTAAAGGTACAAAACTAGGAATCATTTCGCAAAATTGTTACGAATGTGTGTATAAACGAATGTAAAAGTGTGTATCTACAATTCTATTTAGGTAAGCTACGCTTGCACAAACTGTTTAGGAACAAAACAAAGACAGAACTTGGGTACACTTTTGTAAATACACTTTAAAAACTTCAAACATACCTACCTACTTCTTCTGACGCCGAGAAATGCATGTACTTTAAACAATGTGTATGGACAAAGTTTACAAAAAAATACTTATGTGCACGTATGCATTGCAGGGTTACAAAAGGTGGTTAAGACGGTGCCCTCGTAAGAGGCCTTAGTTTTCGTGATGTCGAAGCCCATACAGATTGCTATTGTTTCGATACTTAGAGCCCCTTTGTACTGTAATGAAAGTGTTGTAAAAAATGTGTGCGGGACAAACAGATGCTTCAGACATTGGGGAGAAAATAAATAGTTGTGTAGGTACTTTACTTTTATTACTGACCTATTATAAAATTAAGGGCTACAATTAGAAATAACTCAACATCTTATTGGGAAGAATTTGACTCAGCCCACAGCCTACGTTATTTTAGGGCTCAGTGTTCTGTAAAATGTATCTATGTAGTATAATAAATAGTCAATAAATCATTACTATTATTTTATTCTAGCATGGCACCTGAACTCCTTTAACAAGTCCAGTATTTTACATTCGACTTGATAATGATACTGACTTGTTAATGAATGTTGACTTGCTAATGATATTTACTGTGGTTATTGAATTGCTCTACCTAACTTATACCTACTTCCTATTTAAAAAATAGGACCTACTATGTATGAACTCGAGATGCCGGCTTGACATATACCGTGTTCTAGGTTCGACTCCTTGCCAGACGGATTTCGGAATGTCCAATTGTGTTAAAATCATTTTTGTTCTGCGCATCTTGACTATCCGTAGGTATACCAATTAATGTTAAACACACATAAAAAGAATTTTGATACGAGTTGTTGGTGGGAACTATTATTTATATAAGTAATTCAATAATTAATAATTAATGTTTCAAAATTCAAATAAAGAATAAAATATTTCTAATAACAATTCAAAAGTATTGGTTTACCTATAAAGATTAAGATGTAAGGAGTTCCATATATATATACCTAAGTATACCTACTTAAATAACTCGATTTCAACATGTAGGCATCTACATGCTCGTTAAAATATTTGGCTATATCGTAAAATTATTTTAAACATTGTACGAAAACTCCAGGCAATAAGTTGACTTGAAGGTTAAAGACCTTTAAGGTGGGCATCGCCGTGACCTTCATTTAAAACAACAACAAGCTTTGAATGAGCTTCACTTGGCGGCTGTACTACCGGCTTCCGGCTATCCTAGAAACATCTATAATACAGTCAACGTACATACATCTGTTCCAAAGTTTATTTTAAGTTCATTGAAATTTTATGAATAGCTAATAATAATATTATCTTTATTAATAGCTCTAATTAGTAACAATCGACCTACTTATTCGGAGTTGAACTGATAAAGTCATTGAAATATACTGATAATATAAGTAATGAGTAGAATGTAGAGTCAGAAGGCAGTCGCGTCGTTTCCGCGGCGGGATCTAGGCTCATATTGATTGCCGGTGACATTCTTATCAATACACCCCCGGCCGCTCCGGCGGCCGCTCCGCTCGGCGCCCAAAAGAAACGAGAAACGTTTCTTCGCGCGCTCGCAGCGCAACGGAAAAAAGGGCGGAGATATCGTCGCGGCGTCGGCGTCCAATGACCGCGAGCGCGCGCCGGCGGGCGGCCAATGGCGCGGCAGCGCCGGGGCGGACGCGCGCACGCGGCCGCGCCCTCGGCCCGCTCCGGCTTTTTATTTATTGTTGCGCGATACACCGCGCGCGACGGGCGTGTGATGCGCGCATAGAACGACCGACGAGTATGGAGTCCGTCGTGGACTCAGCGTCGACCGCGAGCGAGATGAGCGGCTCCTCCGGGGGCTCGCCGCGAGTGAAGGCGGCTTCGCCGGCGCGCGCGCTTAGCCCGCCGCAACTGTTGGCGCCGAGGCTGCCGCTGCCGCCGCCCGGCCTCGGCCTGCTGGGCTCGCTGCAGATGATGCACCACTCGCCGCTCGAGCTGATGGCGGCGGCGCACCACCACGGCCCGCCGCGCTACGGCAGTCCCCCGCCGATCTCCACGTCCGATCCCTCGGCCAACGAGTGCAAGCTGGTAGACTACCGTGGCCAGAAAGTGGCGGCCTTTATCATCCAAGGCGACACGATGCTGTGCCTGCCGCAGGCTTTCGAACTGTTCCTCAAGCACCTAGTGGGAGGACTGCATACTGTGTACACGAAACTAAAAAGATTGGACATAGTGCCGCTGGTGTGCAATGTGGAACAGGTGCGCATCCTGCGCGGGCTGGGCGCTATCCAGCCGGGGGTCAACCGCTGCAAGTTGCTGTCCTGCAAGGACTTCGACGTGCTGTACCGCGACTGCACCACGGCAAGGTACGTTCCATCTATCAAAACTCATTGCAATTATATCTGTGAATGTGGTTTTTAGTTGGACGTGAATACTGTTTAGATTTATTTAAGTGATCAGGGTAAGTTCTTGATGTTTTTATTTGATCTTTTTTTCAATTTGACCATCATTTAGCCATTATTTTTTTCTCTTGACTATTCACTACTGTTGTTTTTATTTTCTATTTAATAAACTTAGTATTGGAAATATATACCCTCATTAAACACTTAAAAAAACCAATTATAGTGATAACACAAATAGAATGATGGATCTTTGTTTGCAAAGGTATAAATTTTAATAATATGATTGTCCTACTTGAGAGGATAAAAGTTTTATTTAAATTGGATTTCGCTGGCATCAAATGTGTATCACATGACACCGTAGACAAGCCCGGAGGCTGTAGCCGCGGTGCAAGGGCGCGGGGAGTTTGGGAGCCGCATCTCGGATGTCGAAGCCGCATGCCATTAATTTTTCACGTTTTAATACGCGCCAAATATTTCCACCGGGCTAAATATTAAAACGTACTTCGGCGACGGAAGGGTTAAATCTCTGTTAATTAGCGGCCGGGACGTAAATATTTGAGTAGTAATTTTTACAAACGCTAAAGTTAGATTAAAAAATCTTGTTTTGTTGTGGGAGCGCGCGTCGCTCGTCCGGGTAGGCCTATATAGCGGCCTTCCCCGAATGCGATTTTAAAAATGTAATATCCGCAGCAACTGTGCGTCTGGGATACATAAAGTTTAATTTTTTCGCTCGTATTGACGCTTTGTGTGGGTAATATTTAATGTTTGTTTATTGGTGAGCGGGAATGTCTGGCGCGGGCCGCGGGTGCCGCCTGAGCTTATGAATCACATTTATATCCTATTTTATACTGTCATCGTGCCCATTTTCATTTAGCTAAATGAAAATCATAGTCAACGTAATAATGACATTTAATTTTGGATAACGTGTCATAAACAAATTATATCCCGCTGAATCTAAAACATCCACATTAATATTTAATTTAAAACATGCTTGTTTATCCCTCGTAGAGAGCAGTTATTACAAATACTTGTGTTTGCAATTAAGATATTTATATAGGTATGCAGCAAATTTTTTTTTTCTTAGTTTTGTCTTGCTTCCCTTACTTTATTACTTATAGCATATAAGTATGTCTTTTTATAGTTTATTTGAAGAAAAGCATGTGCTTCGTTACTTTTGAAATCATAAAATTAAGTGTACCTACCTAAGGATGTTTGTCGTCATATGTATTTAAAAAAATGTTATTATGAATTACAAACAAAAAATACTATAGGTAGTATAAAAACTTACTTATCGACTGTAAGTTGAATTTATAAACTAGGTATAGCTATCTGTCTTCGAATGACAGGTTATAAAATACTTATAAAAAGCAATTAGTTGTAATAATAGTGATCATTTATATTGATGAGCTATCTGTAAGCAGTTTATTATAGATACTCACATGACGGAGGTAGGTAGGTAGGTATTTAGTACTGAGTAACTATGTAATATGCAATATAATTGTAGGTAGGTATGGAACAATTCATTGTGCTCTTTTTTAGAAATGTTGTCACTTTTGTTGAATAAGAAAACTGGACGAATAACAGTAGCAGTGTATTTAAATAAGCTTTAAAATTACAAGCAATCGTCTTAAAAAATAAAGCGAATAATTGATCTGCGATAGCAATGTCGTTGCAAATAATTATTTGTAGAGTCAGTTAGAGTTGTAGAGTCGATGATGAAGCGTCTCTTGCTGTTCACGCGTCGCTGGCTGCTCATCTTGCACCCTCCGTCGACTGCATCCGCCTAATTGGATCATTAATAGACAAAATTAGATTAATTTTCTAATGCTTTTCTTATTGTTAGATGTGCTCTATAATTATGCGTGGCATAATACGAGTATGTTCGGAATAAACATATCCGTGAAAATACTAGGCTTTGGATTTGAATACTATTTAATTAACAAGTGATTTATATTCTCTACAATTTACTTAAATTACAGATATTAAATCATAAAGGATCAAAGAACATACCCAACGGCTACAACAGGTTTAAAAAACAATTGCAATATTTGAAAAAGAATCGCAATATTTGTGAAGCTACAAAGATTTAAGTAACGCAACTGGAGATAAGATTAAAATACATGTTGAGGCCGATATCCGTGCGGCCAAATCAAACTAATCTGTATTGACACGTTTCCACCATTACGATTCCAGTGGTTCCATCCACTGAGAAATCCCGCTTACAAATAACGTGTTTTTATATTTCTCAACGTTGTGTGAGAGGACCGCATTCGTAGTTATCTGGTAACTTTTTGCCAGCTATGTCAATAAGATGCTTAATGTAAATAGAGAATGTTTCTTCAAATGTGCTTCAAAAGCACCCACGTAATAGGCACTGTGAACACATTACTTATAAATCAATTACTACGCACATCATTCACTTGGTCGGACATATTGATTATGAATTTGAATGAATGAATATATGTATTTGTAATTATTTTCCTTTAATAGCAAGAACGTACTAACAGTTAACTCGAAAATCGCAAAAGTCAGTTTTAAACTGCTTAACTGCATTCAGCGCTGTAGCTTCGGTTACGATAGCCGTAATTGGCTCGATCTGTCGCCTTGTATTTTGCTTTCGATATTAATAATTCATAATTTTCAATCCAATAACTGTTTATTAGGCCGCGTTAGGCCTATGCGTCGTATGGGATATAATCGTGTGCTAGGAAACGCGATATTTTTAAGAACGCTTTGCCCGCATTACAAAACGTATATAATAATAGGCGGACGGTCCTTTTCACGCTTCAATAATTGCTCGACAGCAGATAAACGAGGCGGGATCGAGTTACTTCAGCGGCGACGGAACCGGGGTGTTCTGCGTTGTTATTGTGACTGTCCTTTACTTCTACCAACTATTTTTGTTTAATACGTCTTTTGCTGTGTACGATAGTAGGTATGGAATCGTGTGGTCTGTTAAAAAATTGTTATAATTAACTAGTATAATTATTTTGTGTAAATTTGCTAAAGATTGTGTGTGTAAAGTGGTCATTTACTTTATGAGACCTATTTATTTACGCAATCACTCACATACCTACTTGCGTTACCTAAGATAAAATAGTGTTTCTATTTGCACCGCAAAATGATTGTAAACGTCATTTACTTCAATGTAAATTATAATTTTTGTTGGTAGATTTTGAGTAAACGTTATTCTTTGTAAATTATAAAGTCCATTGAGGATTATTCTATCAAAACAATCAGTTGACAATATTCAATTAGAGGCGAAGGATGTCAATTATATGATCGTAATGAATTGGAACATATTTCTTAATCAATACATTGAAAGCATAGGGTTCCGTCCATTGTCTCTGTGTCTAACAAAGAGCGAGGTTCAATTACGGAGGTCATCAACACGACTTTTTATGGAATTTTCAGTTTTACGACGCATTTTGATGGTCCGCCTTCAAACGGAGTGATATTTTGTAAATAAACAAAGCACTGAAATAACTGCCTCATTACCTTTGTAGAGCCGGTAGGTGTGACGGAACATCGGATACATTTTTTGTAGTCAGTTACATGTTTTGAATTTAACTGAAGGATTTCGGATATTTTAAAAGGTTTTTAAACATGGCCTTTATAATGATCAGGGTGCATCAGTGGCGGATTTTGAACTTACTTATTATAGGTACTTACTTTCAAGCTTGATATTATAAATGCTTAGCTTTTCACATCATTTTCTTAAAATCCCAGACTTCCAGTGAGAGAGCCTGCAATCTAAACCACATATCTCATACATATCACATAATCTAAACCATATATCACAGCTGCAATATAGTTGTCGTATCTTATGCATGAGTTTCAAATAGCGAAACTAAGACCACTAATTTGTAAGTTAACCCACTGGTGATGAACTTAAAATTTAAAATAAAAGTAGTATTTTATGAGTGACATTAGGTACATAGCACAAAGCAGTCTCCTGCAAGTGTTGTTTACCCTATTCATTGGAATTTCTGGAATTGCGTAGAGAATTCTGAGACGATTTTAGGCATTGAGAAGTTGGGTTCTGTGGAAGGTTTGAAAGAGTATAGTTTTTGGGTGCATCGTCTATTTATGGTGTAAGACGCGAGCAGATCCAGAAATATATGAATTTTCTTACTCCCGCTTCACCTATGTATAAGCTATTGAAGCTGTATTAAAACTATGTAGGTATTGTCCTTCTTAAACATAGATATGTATATGTACATAGGTCTCCTATTGTCGAAGATTAGTCTGAATAAAAAAACACTTACGAAAGTAGGTACATATATGTATGTATAATGTCCAATGTTAGTAAGCGCTTAGCTTTTATTCAATAATAACTAACATAGAGGTCATATAATAGATATGTATTTAAGATCTTATTACACCTTGTAATGTGTAATAGGCATGTACTTGTTATGTAATATGCGATGTCCGGAGGGAAATAACAAAGATATGTGCAGTAGTTAGCAGATGTGCGGAACAATATCATGAACGATGGCTCCGAAGTAGTGGGAACTCGGACTGGCGAGGGTCCAAGCGGTCGTACTCATTGAAATATTAAACCAAGACGCCGCAATGCGGTGTCTCAGACACCGTCACATGCTGCCAAATTATTTCATTAGCACACACACATATAAACCATAACTGATTATAATTAACATACAACTATTAAGATAACTTTATGGTTTAATAATAAGTCATCTTTCTTTTTTATCGTTTATTTTAGGATGTTAGAATTTAGTAAAGGTGGAGATATGAGTAATGTCACAGTGCTTAGGATTACCTGTAATTTATTTCAATTATGTACATAGTAGCTACCGAGGTACTATGTGGAGCGCAGCATGACCGTGGCCTGCATACCCTAGGATATATGATACAGATACAATATTTATACTTACCTATATGCAATTAAAACACATAAATTACTTTTTACATTCATTAAAATTATTCATACCTGTTTATATGTAGTTATACATATATTTACATTTTCTCTTTAATTAGTTTATCTTTAAAAATTATAGGTATCTACATGGTTTCAGGTTGATAAAATATTAAAAATTCAACGTTTATAAACTGTAAATCTATTTAGAATGATTGTTTATTAAAAATAAGTTAAATGTAAATGTGTAATTTAGTTTATTTATTACATTAAGCAATTAATAATATATTTTACAAAATATGAGCGATAACGCTTGTTGCACTTGGATGGCGGGAAGAATTTATTACTATTCGATACGATGTTACGATAGCTATGCTTTATTTATTATGGGCAGACTTTTTTAAATTAAGGAAAGCTGATTGTAACAGATTCAGCCAGGCATTTCAATTGTTCGGTTACGGCCAACCACATCTAAGAATATCGCCGCACTGTAGTAAAATAATAACAATTTTATTTATTACAGAGAACAATATCTGTAGTTAGCCTTTTTATACAATTAAAAAGTTATACATATTATCAAGTATGGGAACAAATAATAAAAAAGGTAAGAATGTTAATGTAACCGGGTTGTACGAGTATTTCTTGGCAATTATATTTTGTATTTCAGAGATTTATGTTAATGCAATTAATATATAGATATATAGATAATTATGTAGGTATCTGATGTAATAAAAAAATACCCGATGTTGTCAAATTGAGCCTAAAAGTTTTAATGTAACTTTTCGCGTAGTGGCATTTATAATACCTTTGATTTTTTTTGTAAAATTATTTATGTCAATTATTTCCATTTCATTATTTTATACCCCATTGAAATATAGACGAGAAGTTTAATTCAAAATTGCAACTTCTTTCTGTCCCGAAGGTTTCTAGGCTGTTTGCATTCTTCAATAGGATTAAGATCACTAACGCCTGGGTCTGTCATGTGAATGAAATACTATATTTCTCGGTCAGAATGTCTTTTTTACCTTGAAGTTTAAATCTTCAAGTATTGACCAAAACATTAAGAGTAGGTACATGTTTTCGGTAGTTGTTGTGGCCAGTACAATACCTATGTTATCATGCAGTACATACCGTGACTGTGTATGTCGCTTAAGGAGTGAAGGCGCTATACTTGTATTTCTGAACATGGACTGAATGAATTCTGAACAAATAAAAAAAACCATGTCACCCGGAGCCCCGGCCGCGCCGCGCCGCCGCCGCCACTTATCGTTTCGCTCGCTGAGTCCTTCATCGAAACAGACATCGCGCGACTGACGCCACCTTACTTTCTATATTTCCGCATAACTACTGTCGATTCATTTATGCAAATGCTACTTAGACGCTGCAATCTAAATTCAAAATAGTTTTTTTCATGTGCGCGATTCAATCATCGAACACACTTAATGAGTGGCATTTCGCTTACTGTTTATAAAAATGTAGATTATTTTTTAGGTTTTCTATTCTGGAATACCTACTTTTTAATATCGCATATACATAGGTATGCATATACATATTTGTTAACTAATTATCTTAGATAAAATAACAATAACGATTTTGTTATTTTTTGTTAAATGTATAAATCAAAGTAGCGAACATTTGTTATATCATTCATTAGTCACTAAACAGATAAATAATTCAGCAAACAATGGCGCGACAAATAAACCTGAGTGGCTTAAGGAAACGCAATTTCCTCCGACTCAGTAAAGCGACAAACTCTTCCACAATGGGAATATCATGGAGGCAATTTATTACAACTGATCAACAAGTAGCTGGGGAAATGCTCAGTCCCGGGTCTCAGACGGAACGGAAAGAATGAGTGCGGCCGACTGCAGGCAGCCGAGCCGACGAACCCTCCGAATACAAACGATGAATACTCAGTTGGAACGTACGCCAACATTCGTGCAATCTGAAAAACGAACGCACACAAGTGACACGAGGGAATCCCTCCGGCTAGACGGAATTATCTCGGGCTCTATTTCCGTTTCGCGTACTATTGAAATTGCGTCTCTCTCACGTCCCCGGCTCCGACATCTGGTCGTCTCTTTCGCATTCGATTCATTCATGACTGTATATTTGAATGGATTCGGAATACCGTGCTTCCTTCCCACAAGCCACAAGTGCACTTGGAGACCCGAGCGGGTGACGTTAGGACGCGTCGCCACGGTTTTCGTATTACGAACGGTGATATAGTTAAAGTAGGTTATTGTTTCACAGCTTACATGCTTGCCGTCGATATGGTAATCAAATAGCAAAAAAAAGGTGAAAGATAGATAAATAACGAGCATGATTAATTAAAATAAGCTTCCGTGCCTGTTATTGACTGTTTGATATAAACTAAGGCATGGCGTGTAACGTAGTGCTCCGGTAGCCGTTGTAACGTCTTATAATTGCAGCTCACCATGTGTTGAGCTCTAATCATGTTTAATTATAGTCAGAAGAAGGAGTCATGGGCGTTTATCATGAGATGAACTGTTACAGAAGTATAAACTGCGCGAGAAAATGATCTATTAACCGTTTTTCTATTTAGAAAGTACAGTCCGCAAATAATTAGTAGGTGTAAAACTTCTAATTCTAATTAATTTACCGACGACACATTTTTAGACTTTCATAAAAACATTGTGCCAGTGTTCTATTTATTCGATCGAGTCGAGTTTTAATTAGAAACAGTGTGTTGCTCAGAAAAATCGACAGATGTTGTACAGTAATTATTTTATGATTTAGGCAAGGTCAATAATAATAGCATTCGCGAACCTGTCTAATTATAAGTAGTAATTAGGTATAAGATGAAAATGTTGTGTCTATTGAGAGCTCCAGTACATTGTAATGACAAAATGATGTATATTTATCTATGATTGATTTATTTGTAATTGCTAAATCGCCTTTTAAAACGTAAAAAATCATAGATTTGTGTTTTTGTTCGTAATCAAATCTCTTTTAAAATCACTAAACAGCTTTTATTACCGTCCCTGTTCTGTTGTATCGCAATCAACAATCTATTGCATTCTCTCCATGTATATAGTTTTAATTCTTAATATTCTATACGTTATATGTTCGAAATATTCTGTATATTTAACGTTAAATAACAGTAAAGAATCTCCTCCGACCGTACACGTATTCAATTACGTTATTAATCCAATGCAGATTAGTATCAAGACAATAGAAGGCGGAAATGCAAGAGAGTGACTTTTTATGCGACTCGCTCTACTCACCATTGTGAGAATGAGACACACTTATCTGCTAATTGTAGACTAAGTTATAACCCACACCTATCTATCTGCATTAATAAATAATCTCTCATCGCGATACGGCAAACAAATTGTTGCTTATTCACATTCAGGTCGTCATGCAATAAGAAAATTTGCATTTTGCATCTTTAGTATTTAAAATACAAAATAGGACTATGTAAAGTTATCATAATTATTCGATTCGATAAGAGCTTTAAAAGGTGATTGTAACGGCCACTAAATATCTATGCTCGTTCTTAAAACATCATTAGTTAGCAATTTGTAAAACAGAGGTAGAGAAACGTTTATTACTCAAGCAGAATAACGGCCGTGTATTTAATGTAATTATGTTGGCGCCGGAGAGCTTTGAGGAATCGTTAGTTCGTATCAGTTAACCGGTATTTATTGAAACGGCTAGAATTTGTTTCTAGTACCGCAACGCAGTTAGCGCAAACTCGGCGAGTTCGAACTAGCGCTCAAACAACATCAAATGTTTACAACAAAGCAACGAAACGAGATAAGGGCTACTTAAACCTCCACTGAAGCTCGTTAAACTCTGATATATGGTCCGTAATAAAATCCAATAAAACATTCGCAACAATTTAAAAACGAATCGATAAAAAAACACGTAGGTGAGTATCAAATGTACTCAGAAGGCTCCGGGTTTAAAGATAGTAAATTGCATTTTATAGCTTGAATATTATTTTCGTTATTTATAATCATGGGTCCCATCCCACATTGTTACGATGATCAACCTGGGAATGTAATAAGTTTAAAATCTTAAGGTTTTCATATTACTCAGATGATACAGTAGGAATACTGCGTGATACATTCATAGCAACAATAATAATATAAACGTTTGCACTTCATACAAAACTCGAGTAGTTTAAAGTACAACTAGTGATACCTAGACAATATCTGGATGTTTGTTTAAAATCGGTCCAAATTTGCGGGCAACATAGTAGAGCCAGTTGTTGGGAATGGTCGCAGAGTGCAGGCTGTCAGAGTTCTCATTCCGATTAAAAGTAATTTACGGTGCATATAAAATTATTTCATTTAGACGGCACAGCAGACACATTTAAAATAATCATCGTTACCATACTGAGGTTACATTGTTAGCAGTTTTACGGCTTCTCGGAGCGAAGTGGTAGTCTATCAGTATTTTAGTTTATTATTGGCTTTATATAAAAAGTAACTTTATTGCATTGTAAACTGTAGAAACTTAAAACAATGTGCGTATTAAATTCAAGTCGTTTGAAACTTTAACTTGTTTTTTTTATAATACACAATTAAAAAACATACATACATATAGGAATGACTTAAATAGAATAATGTCCGTTAATTTGAATGATTTCAAGAACTGTGAAGTTATGTCACTCATTAGCTGCTTAGTTTTACGTTTAGTTCCGCGTGACGCATCATACACACCCGGAACCGGCAAGTACAACTAATGAAATATCGATTGTCGCTCCACGAGTAGAAAATCGATACTGGTCCAGATGCACAAAAATGGGCCAGAGGAATCGATTTGCCCCACATTTTGGCAGTCTAGCGGCCGCGCTCGCGAGGGTAACGTTCGCGATAAGGGATAGTGCCCCCCTACAGGGGCGGGGGTACTCCCTGTCCCCCTTTATAATATTTACCGCCCCCGGGCCATACTTACACCCCTCAGTATTTACGGGTTAGAGAAAAACAAGGGTACTCGAGCTTCGGAAGGTGCAACGTAGATTTTAATCCTTTTTGATGTTTTATGATTGATGGCAGATTTGTGATAGGTATTGCGCTGATGTTGATGGATTCTCTATGATTCCACGCTGCAGCTTTTCTCACGACAGATCGTGCCCGCCACATGGCTCCGACGATTAGTAACATTGAACTATTATTTGAATAGCGAGATCAATTTAGAACGTGAACTATTATGAAAGCATTGGTTATTAGAAAGATTTCCATGTCAGTGTATTAATATACAGCACGATTTACTGCTAATTTAAAGGTACGTTTATGTAGTTTTATATTTAACATCAATTCACACTAGTATCGTATGAATTATCATCGTAAAGGTCAATAGAACCGCTAGCCCCGGCGGTACTCGGGCGGTTGAAGATTGAAAGTAACGTAACTTTTTTAAATTGCCGCTAGCGCCATCTGCCAATCAACAATGAATTTCAATAGTCTAAAAAACTTAATTAGACTGCTTTCAAAGACAGAGCAACAACTATAACCAATAGAAGTTGGCCCGCGGTTTCGTTGAGCTTTCGTTAGTAAGATGTATTCCATATGCAATAGGGTTGAGTTTGTAGTGTGTTTGCACGGCGTCCATAGTAAAATGGTCCTCGGTCATGACAATATAATGTAGTGATGACGGGTGAAGATGTCCATCAAATATTGACGCGTGCCGATAGCCCAGTGCGATCGCAGTACTCTGCCAGGGCCAAAAGACTAATTATTATTTTCATGGCTACGACGACAGCTGATCAATGTATTTTTGTATGATTACCTTCGTAAAATTATATTTAAATCTGCGCTCATATTTTCTTTGTTAGACAATGCTTGTATTAATAGGAGTACAATTTTGTTTCGAATATTCAATGTTTTCGGAGAATGTTCCACATTGAGTAAAGTACTAATAAATGATTTAATGCCAAAATCTTAAAAAGGGAGAATTGTGTATTTGAATTGAAAACATTATTTATTAATATAACAAAAATCTGTGACTCGATTTACCATAGATAACTGAAAAACTTATTTACCGATTTAATCAGTAATTGTAAAAATTTAATCACAGATTTCAATATTTTATTTTATTAATATATCAGAGCGTAACATTTTTATTCAGTCACAGGATTGAAGCAAAGGAAATTAGGTTTGGGGAATTGGACCTGCTCATTGTTCTTTTAATTGTAGTCATTTGTGGCGTTCTACATGAAATGTGCTGATCATTGCGCACCAAATAAACCGCCGTGTAATGGAAAGCCTGATGTTTTTCAGTACTTCCGCGACTATTACTGACATTAAATAATGCTGTAAAGATAAGCTCCTTTAGGGTATTTAAGAATAAGACTGACTATTCAGCGTACAGTCTGATAAAGAAGATACAAGGTCTTGTGTGTTTTTTGTATAAGAATATAATGTCAAAAGTAAAATAATGGTAATATAAAATGTAAAATAATGGCTTAAAACATAAAGTGTATACCTAAGTCATTATTACTCCTATATACTATCCACCTTTAACAATTCACAAATCAACAATTCGTAGATATCTCTTCTTGTTAATTTAGGCAGGTTTTTAATAATTCCGTTCAAAATATCATTATAGATATCAAAGAAAGGGTTGCACAGTGGGCCGAGCGCGCGCTGACTCGCACAAAACGCTCTATCTGCATATGCCCTCTGATTGATGTGCTCTGTAATTATTTAGACGCGTTAATAACACCACCGACGAAGGCCGCACTTTGTTTCTGACGACTTAAGACGAATGAAATGAGAAATTCTATCGGACTCTTTAATAGAGCTTATTGCTTTCTGATGTTTTGTTGATTAAACACGAACAAATTATTAATAACCTACGCAGAACGAACGTGCCCTTTTATTTTGCACATTTTAATAACATACGTTTGTGATTACGAACATTGGATGGACATTGCTTTCAGTGTTTTCAGTATTAAAGCACGAAAGGTAAAATTATATTGCGGACAGGACAGCCGCGCCCAAGAGAGTTGCGTAAATACGAGCCACTCCCGCTCGAATCTACAATTTTCATAATAGCACAGTATCGTGAATTCATATTTACATAAATGGCCACCATACTCTGATTGTCTTTATGTTTTCTGTGCGTGCGGCCCCCGCGCAAACAAATCAGAATATTAACGTAAATAGTAATGGCAGGAAAAAAAGGCCATTATGCAAATGAAACATTTTGAGGTAAATAGAAACTGACGTAATGCGATGTTAAGAAAGGAATAATAAATCGTTTTTGTTGGTTCTCATTAGATTATTTATCTTCTTATAAATGGTTTGTGTGTGCGTGACCTGAGCTTTATTAGTAACTTAACGTTAACTGGAAATATCTCTAAACATTTTAAATGATCACTCTTTATAATGTGTCATTAGATATTATTGTATAGTAACGAACACAGATATTAATAAATCATTCCAACACCGAGAATTCATAAGAGTTTGTGTATGCTTCATTTACAAATTCATGTTTTATTTAAATATATCAAACATTTTCGTCGCCGAATAAAAAATGCACACATATCCTGCATTACGAGTACGTTCTATGAAAATAATATCGCGCACCAAAGTTATGGAATTGGCGTATCCATTGAGATGGTAGATATGAATACGTTATGATATACATTATTACATTTAATAACAAACGGTTGTCGAGAGTCGAATGTGCTTACGTCACATCGGAACAGGCACCGAATAATAGAGTTCGCTTCGAACGTTTAGCGAACCCTCGAAAATTGAAATAAAAAAGGACCATTCGAGATGTAACAGCGATATGATTTGGCATTTTTTTATTTTATTTCTCTTTTCGTGCATGTTTTTAACTCTGGCAGATGGTAGAGCTGCGAGTCGAATAGACACCCCACGGGCAATGCGTAACGTTTGATTTTGTTTTATAAAAAAACACCGAAAACTTATGGTTTGTTTGTTGTTACAATTACTTAAGAGCATTGAATTACCTGATCTTCCTGATTTGGAAACATGATGTTACTATAAACAATTAACTAATAACGAGTGAAGTTCTTTTAAGACCTTTTTTAAATAGTTAAAGACAACCAATTTATCAAAAGTAACGTAAAGCGTAATTACTTAATAAATATGTTTTTTGTTCTGTTTAAAGTAAAAATATTAAAATAAAACGTAGATTCTCCAAAACATTAATGTTCAACTCTATTTGCTTTGTGCATCACTAGGTATAGCGCCCCCATTTTTGTAAGACTAACATAATTACAAGCGAGATTGTTGCAAAGTGACTCGTAATTCGAACCCTTCTGAAATGTTATTTCAATATCAAAACATAGAATAGAACGATATAAAAAGAAATTTAAGTGAAGTATGAGCAATGTCTGTTACTACGAGTATGTACGAGTACACATAGGTATAGGGTACGTAGAATATCTGAAGCTCAGGAGCCAGTACATATTTTATAATGTAATGTTCCCCAAAAGAACTCAAAATATTCGGACATTCGGACGGACCCCCAATCGTAAGAATGTGATTAATTAAATAAATGTACAGAGCCGGAAAGAAATTTGCCAACCCTTGGTTCTATCATTTTTTGCTATGAACATTCCGAGCCATTTTGTTATGGGGTGTAATTGACTCTTCCTTAATATTCCTTTAAGTTTTAATCATATATTTAATGAGAAGTGCACAAATAACTAAGTAATGAACCCTTATCATACCTGAGCTGTATTATAATGAGCTGCATCATACTTTATCGGATTGCCAAAGCCGTGTTGTCGGTACCGCGATATTTCATTTAATTGTAGCAATTGCCGTTTGGAGCTCACCATCTATGGAAATTATGGATTATGAAGCACACATATCTTAACAAACTAATGAAGCCACGATGCTGAAGCTAGCAAATCAAAACAGGGCAACAATCGCTCCGATTTCCAATTAAAATTCCTATACATGTGCATTGTTACGAATCGGATATCTCTATTGTCTACGGAATAGTTCTGTCTATTGCAACTACATACGACTGCATTATGCGATTCTTGTAATCGCCGTGTGATGTAAACAATGTACACTAATGCATGTTTGAACTCGAGTGGCTACAGCTTACGCAATTGTATGTCTAGTAGTACCTATATGACCTTATGGATACAGTCGGTCGTTATTATATCTAACATAATAATATTAACATTAAACAAAGCATTCGTTATCGTATTATTTTAGAAACATACTTCTAGTAGAAATTTACGTAACTGAAGTCGATGAAAGTCGCTATTTTAAAACTTTGTTTCTATGTTATGTGTAGAAGTTTATTTTAGGTTTGAAAATAATAAAAAAAATGCCTGCATTTCAATATATGGATGTATAATTTATAATGAATAAACATTAATTTTCCTATATCGCGTACTGAAAATAATAGGTATAACGACTTTTATATAAGCGGGAAATATTCAGGCAAAAGTCTTGACAAATCATGTTAATAGGTGAATAGGTATTCGGTTTGAATTGCCTTCATAATCTTAAGCTTACAGCATTAGGGTTTCAAATACGATAAGTTAACAATAAATTCTTATTTCATGTATAGTAAACAAGATTAGCTGTGTGTTACATCCTGCTCTCCCGGTGGGCTAATCTGTGTGCCGTGTGATTATCATTAGCTGTAAAATCTATGAAATTTATGAACGCCCTTTACTGTTATAATCGTTTGCTCATAGCGACAAAGGGCCCGCGGAGTACAACAGATTCTGTATCGAAGAAACACTTCCTTGACAGATAAAAAAATCACTATTTTGAATTTTTAACAGAAACTTCATTCGAATATCAGATAGATTATTTTTACTCAACATTAAATATAGTTTATAATTGAGATTTAAAACACATTTTTAGGTGTCTCTAATTTACCTACTTGGTTCCATGACAACAAATTACAGTAGCTTTCATAAAATTATTATTTAGATAACATAATTTTTGGGTTACTTAATGCGAATAATGATTCTGGTGGAGCCGCTATGTATGCATGTGGTTACTGGGCAATGTATTCGGCGCACACCAATATTAGAGTGGCGATCGTAAAATGTAAAATCAACGGTCATTGGTTGCGGTCGCAGTTGCATTTTGGCCATTGAAATTTGCATCATGTGATCCGTTATATGAGGTTTACAGCTATTCTGTTTTATAACGCCCTCCAGATACTATCTCACGTGCCTTTACACTATTACGAAGTCACTTGTGGATGAGCTATTATACTTAAAATATACAGCGTTAACATACTAATTATGTTCTACATATGTAAAACGCAGAGCGGTGTCAGCAAGGCTCAATGCTGGCTGAAGATAAAGAAACGCAAAATTGTAGAAAACAAAACTTTTCTGCTTCAATGAGTTTATTGGAAATAAATCAATGTTTTTCTGACGTTTTTATGAATTATTTACTGCAGCTGTACTCCGTGCTGACATATTGATTTAATTCTCACAGTGAAATTGATAACAATGTATATATATATGTATAATAATATTCCTTGTACCACAAAATGTCGGTTAATTCTTTACGTTATGCATTTTATTTTTAATTACTTCTTTAATTACTTATAGAATTGTCCGTTACCACTTAGAATTTTAATTTTTGAATACAAAACCTTGATTTATTCAGCAAGTGATCTGAAAATCTGTTTCATATTTGATTCTCATGAAAAACTTCATATCATAGTCATGATGTCATTAACTGTGTTCAGATTTAACTATTGCGTGTGGTGGTTGTTTACACAAGAATATTTGGTTACCGTAATTCAACTTCCGTACAGATAAAGTTTGGGAGTCATGCTGATATGAATAAGGTTTAACTATCATAAGACACGCCCCCCACTGTTTCTGACTAAATTTATAACTGTACAATTATGAAGTAACATGTACCTACGTTATGCACATTTAAGTAAAGAAGACAGTGCTTATGACATTGATAATTAAAAGTTTCGTACAAATCAAAACGACAATTACTTATCAAACGTAAGTCAAAATAATCACCCAATTATATTAATTAGCGATTGTAGCAGCGTTCATTGCATTCCACTAGTAATGAAAGTGAGAAATTAAGTACCTACGTGTATAATTGTTTATCCAAATTTATTAGCAACCTAAATAGGCAACAGTTATGCTCCAATGTAGTAACACAGTAGGAAATGCAATTAGCCGGTGCTCACAGCGATGCCTTTAACTCGCTCGAGCATGTAACGCCTTATCTCTGTTGCATGTTTTTTCAATATGCAATCCCAGACAATCGTGTTGCTTTATCTGCCAATCTGAATTCTCAGGTATTTTTTATTCGCTAACAGTTTTAATTATTGTGCCGTTTCATAACTAGCCACCGGTTCTTCGTGTCAATTGAACATCGAGTAGTGATACACACTGTCAAAAGGTTTAACGAACATGCTTTGTATAGGGACAGGTATTAGGACCCTTACGGTTACAGTATTTTTTGAGTAGATAAACCGAAAAACCAAATATATAGTGTCTCCACAACCTTATCCAAAAGACGTAATAATTATTTACCAATTTTAATAACACAATTCACAAGACAAAAACTGTTAATTATTATTAGATTTAATAGACACACACGTAAAATTATTTTCAGTTGCAATGAATGTTTGGCTCACTGAATGTTTTTGTGTCCAACAGACAAATACATAGAATACATATTTTATGTTTACTAAGGACGTTGATTAATCGTCTTTCTATTTTTATAATTTGCTTCAATAAAACAGCCTATCATTTCTACGCAAGAACAGTATATTCCGGTAATATTTTCATATTGATTTGTGCATTAGATGTAGACGTAGTTAAACAGAAATCGTACATTACATTTGGTTCACACAGGTTTAAATTACAACGTTACACTTATAGGTGGAGAAGACTTGTGCAACTTATTGCTGCAATAAAACTGTAGGATCATCCATACGGTCTAACGATTCTGAGGGCAATTAATAAGTCTATGTGCAAAGTATATAGGCACTTCTAGAAAATGTTTATAAATGCTAACGTAAGGTTATTTTGTACCAAATGGGTTGTAAATTCTGAATATATTACTAACTTTAAACTGGAATGACAGGCAAGAAATCTGTTAAAAATTCACTCAAGTATAATGCTGCTACAGTTATCAAATAACAAAATATTTAAAATTTTCTTGTGATACGGGTTGGTAGATTTTCGTTGGTACCTACCACTTGGACTATGTGATAAGTAACTGTCTGAGACCGGCACCTTGTTGAGCCGCGTACGTTCTCATGTGGCCGCGACGGTGAATGCATTATGTTACGTCGCTACAATTTTTTATCGATAGATAGTGGTTTGAGCGCCTCGATGCAGACGGAATTTCTCGCTTGTTTCGCTCGTGTTCGCTAATTAATAATTTTCCCTGATTGAGCTGTTGCTCACAACAATGCTCGATTAAATCCATCAAATTAAAATGAGCGCAGTAATTGAAAATACTGTGTTCTGACTTAGGTGTTTACTGTTCATTGATACATTTATAATATCGTCGTGTTACAATAGAGCTATAATCGTTTCAATTGGCTTTACCTACGGCATACATTTTTAAATTCCAAATATCATTCGCCATAACGTTGAAGGATAATTTCATGAGGAAATCTTCATAGTTTACAGCTCTTAATAATATTTTGCAGGGCGGGTAATGTTTGCTGCTCCGGACTCGTTCGAAAAATACTGCAAGACTCTACAAATCAACTTGTAAATAAAATTCCAGATTTCCTATTACAAGGTATAACACAGAATAAAGAAAATATAGTCGTTCCGTTCCACGCCATAACGTACGGTTTCCGGAATTATGTAAAGTAGCCAAGGTGTTCCCGTCGTGATATCTTAATAACAGTCGGAATGATGTAAGCTAACCGGAAGTTGGGTGTCCGTTTACTTGATACACGAATATTTGGACAGCTCATTTGTGAGCTCCCCTACACGTGCCGGAAAAGGAGTTTTACCTGTAGGTACTTACCTTTCATTTTCCTGTACTAACCGTATAAATAGGCTTTACATAAAAGTTCACTTCTCCAGTTGTATGGAGATTATATTTTGTGTTAATGAGAGTGATAATGAAAGAACAATAAAATGATAACCACTACCGCGAATCGTCGGAATAACTGCTGAAGGTAAACTTTACCTAAAATATTTTGTGTTTTCCGCCAAACAAAGTGGAAATGATATAATGTATTCAAAATTACCATGTAAACACTGTAGTAGTAGTAGTAACATTCTTCGCACGCGTCAGCCCTAACGGCGCACGTGGGGATTTCGGGCCTCGAGGATTTCCTCCTTACCCGGGCCGTAAACACTGGAACACTTACCTAATATCATTATGAACGGGCTATTTACTGCACAGAGATAGATTCATACAAAATATTTAACACATAAACAATCTCGGCCGTTCAACAAGGATCACAAACGCTCGTGGTTTGCGTGATGCAACCACCAGTCCAAAGAAAAATCATTGCCAGTTATTTTAACAACGTAATTCTCTTTTATGGTGGCTGTTTGCACTATCTGTGTGACGGTTGAAAAATATGCCTTGTCTTGCTGCGCATTATTTTAATACTGCATCATAAAATAGTATCCTTTACAAGCTACTTACTTTTACGTTTAATAATTATTTTCATATACTTTTCACTCCTGACTTTTCTAAATATTAAGCTGTACATAATATCGTATATAACAATGCAAATGTATTTTACTACTGCAATTGAGTATAATAGATACAACGCTTAAAATACATTAACCATAAAATGTTCAGAAATATAACACCCGCTAATAAAATGTATAGGTACCTACAACCAATCCTAACAAGCAACAAGACAATGTTGAACTGCAGTATACTTTAGTTTCCAGTCGTACCTAACGTAAACTGGTTCTACGTTCTAGACAAGCATCTTCCTTAAACAGTTGAGACTACCAGCTTCAAAGTTGAACTTCATGTAACGATAATCTGCCGCTGCACGCGAGTCCTTGGGGAGTCGGAATAGGGAATATTTTGTTGCATTTGGTTATTATAAGTGCAGTATTAACAAGGTTTTGATGTGCGGCAAATCGTGAGCACGCACTCGGTCGATGCCTGGAGCTAATCGCTCCCGTTGCATTTTATTGTATGTTCTTGTATCTTGTATACCTAGAGGGAGAGCTTGTGAGCTTCTAAGTCATTTTAGGGAAGATTACATTTTTTAATTTATATAAAATTACGGTTTATAACGGTTACCGATCTGAAGGTCTACAGTGTTTCTTCATTAGATTTTCTGAAAGAACGAAACACATTTATTAGAGGACAAAGACTGCACACGTAGAGAAACATGAAAGTTTAAAACAGAAAAATAACAATTTTGATGTCGGATGATGTTACTTAAATTTTTTGTCCATTCTATTTTCGTGTGAGGCATTAATTAAATTAATCTCGTAAGGACTAAGCTTATTAATATGTTATTACTGTTTGTTTTTTATATGAAAATACGACGTTAGGTGGGCAGACTTAAGTAGTCGCCAGCTCTTAGTCTACGCCATTCGCGCGCGCTCTGCATATGTCAGTATGTACGTCACGATGGACGGTTAAATTATAAATGGTTTAGTGCACTGGTATTAAAGATACGTTGCTTTAATTGAAAACTGATAAAGAAATACGTAATATATTCATGTGCTCACCGTATTCTATTCCCGTGAATATATTTAAAGGCATAACATCATGTTACTGAAAATGAAAATGAGAGATAATTTTAAACAAAACTACATGCTACTATTTAAAATGTGTAAGATATTACAAATAGATGTGATAAAAAAGTAAGTATTATAAAAGAAAACTATAAAAATATTAATCTGTTGAAACCTATAATTTGTAAACATGCAAAACGTACGACTGTAACGCTTACCAAGTACCACAAGCCTAAAGTATATAATTACTACGGTAAAAGGGT
>DWGJ01000096.1:0-45225 GCA_018246895.1 Aspitha aspitha aspitha | reverse complement strand
GAAAATTGGTAAAGCAGATCTCGAGTTATAAGTGTTGTAACAAACCCGACTTTCTTTTATATATATAGATATATGAAACGCTTTGCAGTCTTCTTTAAAATGAATCATTATTGAGTCAACTCAAAGTTATATTTTCATATAAATACATAATTATTCCGCCAATCGCTCAAATACGCCTCGTTTCAATTTGACATTGACGCGGCACGCATAGGTGAGAGCGGGACATTTCTCTGCGTGCGCGACACCCGCGCTCCTCCGTCTCGCTCCCACCCGAGCGATTCCCACCGCGCTCCGTCTCTGTCTCGGGCCCTGACCTACATGTTCGCGTGTTGCGCTAATTCGATTTTAATAATACGAGACTATGTACATTATCTGTTCGATAGTAATTAGTTAGTCGCTTTTTTGATTGACTAGTGTCAAACCAGTCGCTAGTTCGACCGGCCACCGTGATATTTGGGGTGACTGACGCCTACCGTTCGACATGGTGCCTGCCGGGGGAATGTTGTAGGAAAACAGGGTCAAGAGCGACTCGGATTGACGAGAGCGTGAGAGACAAAACAGCTTCTATGTAAATACGGGAGGAGAAAATTGTGTCGGCAGCGCGCTCGATTCAAATACTCACTCTCTGTCTTCCCCCGCGGGAAATAGGCGTGACTGTACAACTGTCGCTGCCAATGTATAGTTAAGCGTAACGGAACGCTGTCAGTGCTTGCATGGGTGACCGGAGTATGCATCGAAGACCACGAATAGCGATCAATTCTGTTTGTTGTCTAAAAAACGGCACAAAAGCTCCCACGTTTGGGACAGATCCGTGCCCAGCAGTGGGCCGCGTAGTAAGCGGTGTGGCCAAACTGAGCAACATTTAGTGATTCCATTTAAAAACAGTTAAAGACAAAGACAAAGACATTTATTTGCACAAATATGGGTGGGTACATTTAAAGATGTTATAGAATTGTTAGTTCACTCCATATTTCGCCTTTTACGGCGTACAAATTTAAAACATGATTTACAATATTTACTACCTAATTTATTTATTACCTAATTTTTAAACTATAATAAATTTATATTTAAAATCGACACAAAACCGAAGCCGAAATGAACTGAACAACTTTCAAATATATCGATAATTCGTCGAGCGGATGCTCAATGCGATCTCTGTATGGACATGATATGTCTTTTCGCCGTGTCCATATGACAATCGTGTACGGAATGCGTTATAAACAGACAGACGGCGTCGTTGACCGGCGCGTCGCCGACGTAACCTATGCTGACATGTCAAACGTCGTGATCCTTATTGCTATCCTCATAGAGTTCAAAATCGTCTGATAAAACGCTCAGTCACCGATGCCCGTTGCCCGCGTCACCGGAATACGCTTTCGAAATACAATCACTCTTATCTCGCCGCGATAAAGTTGAAATTCGCGTAACCGTTCCAGTTCGGTGTTGTATCGGAATTTGACTAGTTAAACGCTAATCCCTATTAACGCATTAACGTTGTACCGTAGGTAGCGTTGTCTTCGAAATACCTCGTAACCTAGGTCACTAAGATAGTGTTTTGTTTCTAGTTGGCGTACGTAAGGACGAGAAAGGACGAGGGGAAGTTCTTCTCAATCCCTCTTCCCATTTATATCTATATCTATCTATGTATCTATACTTGTGTAAAGATAGATAGATAGATGCACCGGAACGGTTGTCTCACCGCGCCGAAACTGGACCGCTGAAGTTGAAAAATGAAAGTCGGAAAGTGCATATGGTCGCGTTTCGAATTTAGTATACATGGAAATTGAAATTGAGCTTTATAATCGAAACTAAATAAACATGCGTCTATTCGAGGGCTTTCCGAAATTCGTCCCTTATAGGGAGAGATGTAAAGTTGTATGTTTTTTTTGTAATTTAAAAGTTTAATAACACCCAATCGATAACAGCTGTGGTGGTGTTGCCGTATTATTTACCGCTAAAAGCCACTTCTCTTGTCGACTTTCCGCATTATAAAGCGATTGAATCATAAAGTTTGATTATCTTTCAATCTGTTGTGTTGTTACAGTTTTTGTTTGAAACCTTAGTATGCCTCTCGCGAAACAAAAATGTCCCAGTGCTCAATAAAGGTTGAGAACCATCTGTACCCGGCCAGTATAGAAGCGTATTTGTCATATTTTACCGACCGTAAACTCCTTTTAAACAGATTTATAGAGTATGCGGTCCAGATAAGATGCAGCACGGCAGATTTGTAAGGACAGAGATGTTTTGGCACTCGCTGCTTCCTGCCTACCTCGTTACAAGGACCTATCGTGACGATATATTGCAGCATGGCTAACTTTATTCCAAATTTGTTATTTAAAAGAGCGCTGGGATATTTTTTTTTCGCCGGCTTTTTTCTCCCGGTCTACTATAGCCTGAACGGCGTACTAAGCCGAAGTACGATGACTGAAACATAACCTTCATTGAGTGCATATATATACCTTATAATGAATAAAAGAATTTGAATTTGATATGCGGTTCAGATATCCACAGGGCGCAATGACCGTTGACCATCAGATGGTAGACGTGCATATATCAGCACGTTACACTTATAATAATAAAAAGTAATGTAGATTATCGAGTTGTCAATACGTAAACAGTAGGTACGGAGCGTCCTTGAAGCCGACAACTTGTCAATAACACGCCTCCGAGGCAGTGTATACTATGTAGCGATAGATAAGGCGCTGTTCACACGGGTGATATTTTCTTGCAAGCGCGCGACGATATTTTTGTTTAGAAACAGATGATTTTAAAGATGTTTTTTTCCTCAAACATGTTCTGTCGTGTATTTGCATAGAATCGGTTTTAGGAGAGGTCATTGACCTATTATCGTTTTAGTCAACATCGCATAGGTACGTGCTTGTTGAATAGTCGTAAAAAAAAAGTAAACATGTTCCTAAAACCCATCGTTAATTTCTTCCTTGTAATTGAAAAAAGAAATCAATAACAAGTGTGTAAACGACCTAATATGAGCCTACTGCTCCCTGCCAGTGTGTTTATGGAAATCGATCATATGTAAACTAACTGTTATAACGGAAAATTAGTTTCCACGTCAGTTGCGAATTGCTTTTGTTGTAAGTACTTGACATACTGCATATTATAATATACTACGGTCTGTCGGCTCCCGGATATGTCATCAAACGAATGATAGTCGCAGAATCTAATTCGGACATCTTCTACTAAAACGGCAGCTTGAAACGGAGGTTTGAAACCAAGAGCGTTTGAATTTCACATGAAATTTGTCATAAAATTCCGTGTAGCCGCCTAGCGTTAAAAGTCAAGGCCATAAGTCTTCTCTTCTACTATCTATAGATCCGGCAGTTTTCACCCGCCTCTTCCCCTATTCATCAGAGAATGTGGTACAAGAGCACTTTCGTCCTCATTGATTGTTGAGAAATCAACACTAAGGGTGCATTTCCACCAGGGATGAGCGAGGATGCGTAGCGAGGAATGCGTTTGTTGAGAACCTTAATAGGATCCCTTCATTTACCTAGCCTCGCTTAGTACGCTCGCGTAGCGGAGCGAGGTTTCTCCCCTTACCATGATGTTTCTCCGACTAAGAGTAGCAAGTGAGACCAAAAAAAATCCTAGCTCTTAAGTTGGATCAAATAATAGATATGTAGAAAATTTCATTGAAATCGGTTCAGTGGTTTCGGAGATTATCGCAAACGAACATCGTGACACGAGATTTATATATATATTAGAGATTTATGTGTAAATGTATGTAGGTGCCTAGATATTCTTCACAATGCTTTCGACGCCGCATTGCCGGATGGTAGCCGCAATAACGAACCGCTTTTTGTTCACTAACAAAACAGACTTACGAAATTGGGCATTACCAAATTTTTTTTTTCACATCCTTGTAAATATGCTGATTATTTCATATTGAATGGACCCGTACATTCATCACTCCAATCGGCGTCACTTCACCCCGTATCAAGTGTAAACAGTTTTTTAACCGATCTATTGTTCGACTACTGGAGACGGGTCTCATTCTCACTATAAAGCCAAAGTCTACCGCGTTTGATAAGTTCCATTGAGATTACACTTCAGAGAACATTATAAATTACATGAAGGTGAATTGTCATTTAATGCGACGTGAACACCATGTATTTGCAACACCATGTATCACAAATGCGACGCCGATGTTGGTTGACACTCCCTTTGCCGGTTTTACAACAACTTCGGGCTATCAAATTTACGAGAACGACCGAAGATTAACACCACATTTTGGCGGAGCGCTGTAAAATAAATAGTTTAGCTGCGGCAGGCCTAGGTATTCTTGAACAATATTTATAGAAAGTTAGCTTCGAGTATCGCACTGAACCGCTATGAGATATTTGTTACCGTGTTCGTTGCGAATAAGGTTTTTAATGCACATACAGACACAAAACATGAGAGATGGAAGAAATACTCGTAGCAAAAGAAGGAATTTCATTTCATACTGAAAAAGAACAACAAATGATCTGTTTGCGTTATTTTATCTTTTAAGTTTCTTTTATCTTTTTACTCATAACAATTATGTTTATTTACTTCTTATCTATAGATGAAGATGGAAATAATTGAAATCACGTCACAAATGGTCGAGTATTAAAAATACTTTCAAACTAGCTTCCCATATGAACTTTTATATGCGTAGAATAATATTGCGCCACGCTTATAATACTACACTTGCGATTCTCCACATTGACACTATCATGACCCCTTTGAACACGCGCACAGATGCGACCCGGACCCCGAACAAATAACAAAATTCATGATTCGGATATCCGCTCGCCGGAAATCGAACCCGGACCCTCCGCATTAGCGGGCCAGAATTGTGAGCGGCGCGCCAAACGGACTGTCAATTCACTTTAAACACATCCGCTTTTCATTCACGTTTCAATCATGCGACACACAGTAATGGAGGAATTTAGGACAAAAGGTGATAACGTTAATATGGATGCTTAGGTACTATTGTAATATGTATGACGACATCGCCGGGCCACTGAAATTTGTCAGGACCGCAGCCCGTATAAATGTTTAGTCTCTGTCTACGCCTATGGGCAGTAGCTGTGACCATATGAATGTGAATTCAAATGATTTACAGTTAACTAACTGGGGACAATTTCACACACGGCTGTCTGATCCCAAATTAGGCAATTTAATGCCTGTGTTATGGTAACTGGGCAGCTGTTAAACATACATATATACATACGATATAGTACTTATATATATATTTTTATTACGCCCAGAAACAGAACAAACAAATGTGCTCATCAAACAAATGTTTGTCTTGGGTGGGAATCACGACCTCTGGTTTTGCAGCTAGGGTCTCTAACCACTCGACCACGAGGCCAGTCAAACGTCAGACAAAACAAAAGTCAGACATTGGTCAAACCACCGCAAATACACCGCAAACTTTATGGACGCGTGCTATTAAGTAACAGACATTATTTATAATGCGAATGAGCCAATGAGCGTAACGTGACCGGGAGAGAGGAAGTCGCGATCCTGTTTGTGGTTGTTCGAACCTTTTTATTGGTCCACTGCTAGACCGGGTCTCCTCTCATAGGGAGAGGGATTTAGGCCTTAGTCCACCAGGCTGGCCAAATAAGAATTGGTCGACTTCACATCTCAATCTCTACAAATGTTATAACATCTCTAAGGTGTGCAGGTTTCCTCACGATGTTTTCCTTCGCCGTTATAGCAAGTGATATTTAAATTTTAGTTATAAATTTAAATTTTAGCTATAACTAGTGACCGTCGCTTATTCTGTAACTGTAAGACGAGCGTCTTAAGTGGGAGACACGAAGTCCCGATAAAGGGAGGTGCCGAGTAGGGGGCAGTTCGCAAATAAAATTGTCGCCACAGAAGTTGGTGGCGTCGCGTGAGCTCCCAACTCACGTATACTAGTCATTTGGAATTCAACGCGGATTCCGCTCTTTACGACGGTCCGAACTTTGTTTCGATACAGAATTTATTTAGGTGCCCAACTGTACTTACGCAAACATACCTACCTACCGTGCTGGCTGAGAACTATTTATGTAACGTGTTGTGTTGATGAACTTTGGTAGCTCGCTCCTGTCTAGTTTCGGTGGCAACTTCGCTTGAGCGTCAAATATTGAGCAACTGTTTCAGCGTACTTGTATATATGTACTATGGTATTGTTATTGCCGGAACTTACATATAGCTTATACATAAAGAAAATATCACATAGTTATTATTAATATGTTCGACAAATTTTAGTACCGCGTTTACACTTTTTATGTAATTCACATGTTGTAAATAATTTACGATTTTCTCAATTTTTAACTGATAAACCGATTTTGTTGCAATTTGCTATAGCTATAGCTTAAATGTTAAGATAGACAAAGACTATTTAGAGCATTTTTAAATCAACAACTAAAATAATAACATAACTATGAATTGTACAAGAATAATCCGGGTTCCCACAAACATTGTGGCTAGTAATTATAAGATCTTTTTAAGTAGGTATAGTTTCTATCAGGAAACTGGTAGGTATCCTAAACGACTTGCGTTATTTGGTATAAGATATATATCTAGGCGATCGTTATTCACGTCAGAGCAACCGTCGACTTCCTTTGTCCGAGGTCCAAGATGGCGTCTCTTTGAAGTCGCCGGAGCGCCCCGGGGCGGAGGCCACAAGACATAGGTACCTAACGCTTTCAACGCAGTATACAAACCTTTATCAAAATGCAACCATTTCTTGTATTTTACCGCACAATATTCATTGAATGAATAATGTTTACAAATACTGAACCAGACTGTTGGATTTTTGAATACGGTCTGTAGATATCTATATTACGTTAGATCGTAAAATAATTAATAAATAACAAATTTAAACAAATTATTAAAAAAACTTTAAATAATTTTATTGTTTCATTCATTTCTTTGTATAATAATAAATAATATTTAAACAAAACAAAATTCTATTGTTTTGTAAATAGATTTCTAGTTTCACGAACTCGCGTTACAAGTAGTAGGTACCTATGAAAAAAGCTCCCAAAATATACTCGCTATGTTAACGTGAGATATAATAGGAAGCCCATTTTATTCATATTATAATTCAAATGCGGCGGTGACACAAGCAACCTAATAAATTCGTGCGGCCGACACCATATTACAAGGTATAAATTTTCATACGTGTTATGAATTTAAATTTTCTTTACGCGACATAAGGGTAGAGTCAGTATGAAGAATGATGCCCGCCTACGATATTGTAGTTTACTGACAAATAATGAATAGCTATAAATGTTTGTTTCGTGGTCTCAATTCGACCATAAACTTTAATGATAATTTGAAGAAAACCACCAAACAAAAAAAGCAAAATTTGACAGAGTAGAGCAAGGAGTGTGACCTGATTTTGTCATTACCTCTTAAACGTACGTAATCTAGATTAAGAGCTACCTATTTGTCTAAAAATTTAAGTTTATGCATAGCTATTAGGCCGACAATTGTACATGAATACACCTACTTTACTTAGAAATAGTAAAAATTGTTGTAAAGGGTAAATATATTAACTGGTACGAACTGCAAAGAAACTAAACTCCTTATCGTCTTCTTCTTTCCCTTAATATTAAAATTGTGCTAACATTAAAAAGGACATTAATTAAACTTAC
This sequence comes from Aspitha aspitha aspitha, assembly GCA_018246895.1. NCBI lineage: Eukaryota > Metazoa > Arthropoda > Insecta > Lepidoptera > Hesperiidae > Aspitha > Aspitha aspitha. Next base: position 37,585 of record DWGJ01000096.1, on the reverse strand, counting down.
GAAACAAACATACATCATAATCATAATAACTTTGCTTTGACATTCACTCGGCCACAGCACGCCGTAAAAGCGATTACCGCATCGGGAACGGAAATCGATTACAGACGTCGTGTCTGGTGAAAATCGATTCTAGTTGTCACCTTCACGATGGGAGATTGCTTCAGCGTTAGCAGCGATGTAGCTTATAATCGATTTGCGTTTTAATTTGGAACACAGATTGTTAGATCTATGTTGATACTTACATACATATAGCTACCAACGTAAGAATAGATTTCAGCTAGTCTTCTAAAACAGCCGGAATATTATGGACATACCTTCTAAACATACAAGCAAGTCTGGTTGTAGTTGTAGTCACTATAGCCCATGGATCTGTATAAAACAGAGATGCGCCACAAAAGTATTGTCACACTTGTATATTCTTGTTAGTTGTACCTTTTTTAAAAATGCAATTACAATTGTCACTGATTTATATTAATTTATCAATCTATAACTGATTTGTAAAGGAATCTTAAAATCTTAAACAAGGCATAGATATATCAATTTCCCTGTACACATATTAACATAAATGAAGTTAATTAGTGATTGTGTCAGAAGATTCAGTCCATTGAGTTTGAATCGTACGCCAGTTCGTTAGAGACAGGTGAAATAGGAAAAAAGCGTCTATCTTTAAGTATGCAATAGTCTACGTTACACGTAGCGTCATTATGCCTATCAACGTAGAGTGGCTGTAGGGTGGCACGCTAGACCGAGCTCCGGCTCTTGATGCGCAGAGCACCTGTGCCACAGAATCCACTGACAGACAAAGACGCAGATAACGGGGAACATCCCATTGGTGCATCCGCCGCCCGGCCCCGCCCCGCGCCGCGCCGCGCCGCGCCAGCCAATCGCACTCGCCCGCACAGATCTTGAGCGTTATCTAGTTGTCTGCCGTCTCACTTGCCACTCTCGAGAGTTATTTTCAGACGGAAAATGTGAAATGCTACATGCTGCATTCGGACACGTCACGCGAGGAAATCCGTTACGTTTCGACGACGTTTCGATCCGCTCGAACGGACGGACGAGTTGTTATAGCTTCAATAATCATTATACCTACTCGTATGTAAAATTTACAATATTTAGCTACCGTTACTAACGGCGAAGGATAAAGATTGGAAGTTGATTGCATTTTCTCAACTTCCAACGGTCTATTTATAATGATATGCGTCGTAGTCGTAAACGAAATAAGGCTTATTAGATAACATGGTCTACGTATGCGGAAATATTAGGTAGTAGCAAGTGATACAATAACACAAGCACAGTGAAGTCAAGTTGCTGGTTCAATCAGTTTTGTTTACATAATCGGCGCTTTGTTCAATGGCCACCAGCGTTGAATGTTCTCGCACCTCGAATGAACGTATAGGTATATATTAGAAACTAACTTAGTAATAATAGAGCGTATAGAGGTCATAAATAAATTGACTTATCAAGAGTATGAATTGTTTTAAGCTCTATGCAACAAAAGGCTCTTGATTCCACAATAGTAACGTGACACTGTGGTATCCAAGTTCTTTGTTACTACAAGTGGAGGACAGAGTGTTCAGTAGTCAAGTAATATGGCAGAAAAAAGTACGAAACTTGTGTAGGTGTAAGGGATTCTTAAAACAAATTACTACTGTTTATAAGTGCTTTACATAGAACAGTGTTCATTAAAAAATCCTAGAGCATTTTCAGCGGTAACCTTGTGCAAGCGTCCCCGAAACCGGCGAGAGAGAGAAGGGTGGTGGTATAAAGACACAAGCGGGGCGCGGGGGGTAGGGACGGCCCGGGCGAGGGTATGATTCGGGATTCTAGGGATGAGCTGCTCTCGCTTCCTCCCGTTACTCTGGCACCGCTCGTCGCGGCCGTCGCACATCAGACGCGGGCCCGTCGCGTCGCGTCACTATCGCTGGCGAATCGTGCGCGGCCACTCCGCATCCCTTAACCGCCGTGCACATCACTACGCTTTCCAAATTCAAATTACGCGCACTAATAGACAATTTTATCTAAGTTTTTTTTTTCGTGAAGTGCTCATGCAATCTGACAGTTTATGGGTATAATCGTAATAGGTGTATTTTTATTAAAGTACATTAATATTGTGACCTAGTTTGTATAGAGCCATTGTCCCGGTCTTATGAGACTTTAGTATACAATGTGTTCGAGGGGCAGTGAACGATTACACCGTTTTTCGCTAATGCTGTAACAGCTGAGAAGCACTAAAATGAAGATGTCTGGTGAGTGTTTAATAAAAATATTTCAGGTTTTTCGTAACAAACTTATTTAATGGCATAAGAAATTGGATTCCGGTTTTCTGTTTACACCTTAAAATACAAAGGACAACAATATTACTTATAATTCACGTTCATCGTGATCTGCTTCATTGTTAAATAAAATAATTTTATTATATGTTTAAGTTAATGTTATTAGATATTGTTAATTATCTTATTAAATTAAAAATAATTCTCATGTTAATTCAAACTATTAGTTGACTTTTTATTATCCTAACTGATATCATTTTGACGACTGAAATGAGACGCATCTTTTGTTTATTTTATTATTTGAGTAACGATTATGGATAGCTAATCTGAAAATGACTTTCTTTATTTTTGGAATAAAATATTTTAATATTCCTCGAAAGTTTTATTTATTTCCTCGAATATTAATATTTAATAATTCCGCTGTAATAATTTATTAATTAAAGATAGTTTATGCATCTATATCTGAGCTCATATATGCCAAAAATAGGTACAGTTGCTTTTCTGATCTGCAGCTTAGTAAAAACAAAGAGACACGCTAGGCAAATTTGGCCACATCGGGCCACATTATGTAGAACGTATTGGCAGCTACACCGACTATTCATGATCGGCCAGTCACGCCAAGAGCAAAAGGTCATGTAAAAAAAAAGTGCCGGGTAATTTTAAATTACAAACTTTTCAGTATCCCAGGCAAGACCTGCTACTTATATATATCAAAAAGTATCAAAAAGCGTGCCAACGTTACTAATATTATTCAACTTTTTATTTCATCTTTTGTAATTGTGAGGTAGATGTTTTCAAGGGTCTAATAAATTTAACCACAAATACAAACATCGTAAAAAAGGGCTAACCGTATCGGTATAATCTTAGAGCGCTATCTTACGTTGTTGAGGAGGTGCGAAAAAAGAAAAAAAATTGGGATTATTTATCTGTAGTGTGTCAGAGTAGTGTCAGCTTTTGGCGGGCGCCGCCGGGTTGAATGCTTGTTTGCACTAGATGTTTGGAAGAAGTTAAAATGTTTAAGGTTTTGTTTACAGCAAGATTGTGCGAAATAGATTTTTATCTGTGCTTTTTTTTGTAATATTATTCAGCGGTTTTGAATCGAGTTTGCCGTGTATTCGGTTACAATTAATCTATTAACGATTTTTATTTTCTTGTTTCAAGAGACATTGAGTTTTCATTTTATGAACAGTTTTTCGACGTTTCAACCTGCGATTTTAATTTGTATTCTGCATTCCGCATGACGTCAATATAAACGACGCTCGTAATAAACTTAAAAAATGCTGGCTAATGTAGACTAACAGAAGATTCCTTAGACTACAATAGAGTATTTGAATTATCAACGAAGAACAAGAAGGATTCGTAAGTTCATTAAGTAGGTTTATAAGTATTTACGTGTCTAATCATATTAACAAAAATATAAGCAACCAATAATTTGTCACATACCAACAAATATAAATTACATAAAGAGGTACCGTAAGTAAGAAGTGCAGTACCTACCTACAGGCCTTACCGTAGTTTTTACTTTTAGCTCTATAGGTATTCATTTATTTTATTTTACAAGGTTGTATGTTTCCTGTTCCGATTCCCATCGGTTCCAACAACATAGAACAAACAAATAAAATTAAATGTTCTATTAGTAACCTATGCATAATGAGGTTTTAGGAATTTTTAAAACTTTTCGAAACTTAAAATACCTGCAACGAATACCTAGGTGATATTTGGAAAATCGATATTTATCATAAGGTATTGAAATAAAAGAAATTGATCACACAATTGCTTTATATTATAGTTGTATAGATAACCTTAATATAATAAAGAGGTTAATTATTTCATACAAAACCACTTGTCGCCTAATTTAAATATCAATGTGAATAAAATTTAATATCAAATACATTTCCACTGGTCGTATGTATTTTATTTTATTAGATACGAGTATGTATGTTTAATTAAACGAGCAGTTATGTATTTACTTATGTATGTAGGTATGTCCATTTCCAACTAAAAGTAGGTATTTACTTGCGGTATTCAACCATTAGGTAAAAAATTAATTTAACTTTTTATTCTATGATACTATTCTATATTCCATGATTCTACATAAATATGTTGTAAAATTGTGAAACAAAATAATATACAAATAACTGACATTAGTACCATACTAAACGAGGTCGGTATCTCCAATTATTTCAGATAACCTATGAACTTCAGTTATAATAGAGTTTTTATTTTCACGAAAATACCTATCCATTAACGTTATATTACAAAATGTACGCAAAAATTTCGTTGTTTCTTTTAAAAAGTAGCAAAAGTAACGAGATAACAATAATACAATAGCAAAACCAAATGTATCATCGATATTATATCTGTAATCTGTATTTTTTATCCTTTTACAGTATGATGATGCTCAAGATTGATCCCGTAATTGATAATCCCTCTCCAACATTGATAACAGACATTGATGTAGAAAATTTTATTTCAAAACTAAAAGCTGTAGGTGCAGTTGTAGGTATACTTCTTGTTTCTCTTTTATTTCAGATACATTATGTTTATTATGTATGGATATACATTGGCCATTCTCATCGCGTTTCGTAAGTTAGAAAGCTTGTCTTTCTGGGAACACTATTCACCGGTCGTCAAATGAATTCCTATTTAGCGTTGTCGTATCTCTGATGAAGCATGCAGTTTGCACGCCTACTTAACATCGCATTTGGATGGAGGAACAGTGTTCTTAGCAATACTCAACCGTATTATCAACGCGGTAAAGTGGGTACGTCACTGTTGAAAGATATGGTATGGATGTGGTATCTTTGTATGACACGTTGTGAGTGTTTTATGAGTAAGCGTTACGGGGCCGTGAACTCTCAGTGACAGAGCGTAAACCGCAGTTATTGTCACTCGGCGTGGCTAAAACGTGAAATCGGCTTTCCGTGGGGTCCACGGACAAGGATGCCTTGAGATTGTTAAATGTGTAATAATTAGATTTAAAGATAAATACCGGTCCTTAAAATCAATTGTCTCAATTTTTGTTTTGTGATCCAAGCTTGCGTATTCCGTTTTATTTTTAATATTGTTAGGTAATTGTAAATTATTTTCAGTCGTGTTCAGGGGCGGATCATTTAGACTAACCTTGTAATTATAATTATGAATAATGTAACAATGGAACATATGCAAATACCGAAGTGGAGGTATGTATCTACCTGTGTAAAACACTGTAAGTATTTGTTTAAACCTTGAAACTCAACCACAGTAATGCGATGTTTCCTTTCTACCGGAGATAGTATGTATAATTGTAACTGCCGTATTGTTCTGGTAGAAAGTTAGAAACGGGCATTCACATGAGTTACTTAGAATGCTTTCAAAAGACAATATGGAACAACATGTATCCCGGTTCCACTCGTAGAATCTGGTCGATTTGGTGATAGCAGTGTGCCGATCACACGTTAGACGAAGCTTAATTCCATGAGGCATTGAAGGCAGATGTAGACGTGCATGTTTATATTCATACTCATGCTTAGCTCATGTTCCAGCAGCCGCGTAACCGCGGACGACATGCCAATCAGTAAATAAAAATGCACAATTAAAATCAATTATCGCCGAAACAATTACCGTGTCTCTATCCATGTTGTGTTCTGTGAATGTTATTTGAAACTGACGCGAGTTCAACGGAAAGCGAAGATTTAACGACGGCGCGTCCTTATTGTCCGCGCACGCAGCGGTCGATACACGGGCCTTGTAACGGCTAATTTAAATTTGAAATTCGAAATTTACGACGTCCACTCGAAAGCAACACATACCTACCTGCAAATCATCATAATCATACCACGAAAGTGTCGTCACAATCTGATTAATTCATTTCGATTGTTTCCCTTTGAACGAAATACATATTTTAGGTTATAAAATTTGGATACTAACTAAAATCGTATGTAGAATGTACCTACATATGTATAGAGTGTTTAGTGGAAATATTATAAATTTTATACTTGATTATTCCTGTCAAATATCGGTCGGTCATTTTAAAGCAATTTCCAATGTTAATAGTTGTAAAATATGTAGCTATGATCGTTTAGTTGAAAAAATTCTTAGGTTAGCTGCACATAAAAGCGAAACTACGATTATTAAAGTACGTAAAATGCTTTATACAAATTGATTGCGACAGGTGAGCTGGCATGGCAACCGAGTGTTTAAAGGACTCAGTGCTTGCCGCTTGCCGAACTGGATCCACAGAAAGGGATCCTTTAGACACGTCTTACATCCTGCGTATTGTGCGGAACTGCACTTTTGTGATGTAAAGCAGTTATCATTCCTCTCTTAACCGCATTGTGTTAGACTTTTGTGAAGCGTCTAATTTTATATAGCGTTTTTTTCTATGCCACGTGCGCTGGAAGACGTTTAGACAAGATAGGGGTTGTTTTAACAAGTTTATTAGTAGTAATGGGGTGCGTTATGATTTATGGAGTGTCTGTTTCAGCTGTATTTGCTAGGGGATGCGCTTTATTGAAGACACACGTACGTTTTGTCGCGTATAATGAATTTGCTTCCCTCGCTTAGTATGTTACAATTTGAACAAATTGATGGTTCATTCACTTTATGCGTTTCGTTTCTAATACTGCGCGGTGTCTACTTACTTATATTTGTTTGTTTATTACTTTTTCTTCTTTCATGTAATTTGACTAAATTTTCTGTTTCTTATGGCATTATTTATGAACCTGGTAATTAATTAAACAGTTCTAGTGTAGGATGAAGGAAATCCCAGGAAATAACTAATAATATCGAAACCTAATAAGATCAAAAGTGTTTCATGCGCTTGTCAAGCTTATATTAGCTTAAATTTGAGGGTAAAATATAGAGGTAATACAAACATAGTCAGATTTTTTTTGGAAATTAATGACAACATATATACATTCCACTAAATCTACAAACACAATATACTTATGATAAAGCTTTGAGGATAAAAGCTACATTGTCAGAGTATAATACTGCGAAAATAATGTGAATAATAATTTGAAGCGTTATAGCACGCAAAACAACCTATATCATGAATCGCCATACTTGTTTAAAAGCGAATTTTAAAACAAAACAAACGTATGAATATATTTGTTTAAAAATGTACATTTGTTTTTGGAGGAACATTTAAAAGAAATTATGTGATGGAATTATTACTTAATAATGTGTAAAGTAGGTAGGTAGATAACTAAGTAATTTAGAAAAGTTTACACCTACGTATTTGTTTTGACAAAGTAGGTCATTTGTAAGGAGAATCTTAATATTTATATTATACTACGAATATCTTAAATTGTTAGTAAGAATGCCGAAAGAGCTAAATTAATAAAGAAAAACAAAAAACGACTGATATCTTCACTTCGTGGATTTGCATATCGGAGGGATGCTCTGAGAGACAAGAGACAAGCGGAAATGCTTTGTGGCGAGCGGAAATGAGGCATAATGCGATCACCATCTTGCATTCCTCCATTTTTTGTCTCGCAAATAAGTCCGACCAACAGGTTTGCGGGTGTAAGACATCTAAGTGCCACATTGGCTTTAGAGACGCGGCTTTACGAATTTTAAATAAAAACTTCGATCCCAAACGCCTTAGCAACCTCTTGATTGTTGGTAAAGAGTTTATGAAAACTATCAATTCATCTTGAAAAAGAATATTGATTAATTTATATTTGTTGTTTGTTGACAGCAGCAGACAGTCAGGAATCTGGCAGTCCACCACCGAGCCCTACTGACTCCGCCACATCGGAATCAGCACCCACCTTAGTTCACATTAAACAGGAGAATATGGCACCTGGAACAGACATCAAAGATTACTATGGAACCCTGGACTTCGGCATCCCTGACACTTATTTACCACCACCGGCTGAATATGAAAGGAATTTTTTACATAGACCTTTAGACATAGCAAATCAAAGGTTCCTAGATCCTGTGAAGGATGAGAAAGACAACGTTGAAACGAACAATGTTAAAGTTGAGGAGTCTTCAAAAAATCCAGATCACAACTTACCGATCGAATTAACTTTCAAATCGGGTGGTATATTTGCTAGAGTCAACATTCCTAGCGGCACTAAATATGGACCTTTCACCGGGAAGTGGGAGAAATATCCTCTGGACAAAAAATGTGCTTGGGAGGTAAGTTTTTTTTTTGTATACCATATACCTAATTAGACAAGTCGTTGACATCGCCACAATATTTTAAAAAATATTTGAGTGAGCCACTTGTAAAGCAAAACTTCGGTTCTAAGTGTGAGAATTATGGAACGAAAAGGAATGAGTGGCCTTGTTAATAAATTACACCTTAAAACTGAAGCCTTAACAGTCTGTCGTTCGTGAGCAATAAACTGTTGATTTTATTGATGTCCTTCAGTAGTGTTGTTCTTTCCATTCCTTTTTTCTGTAGCAGTTTTTCTCGTCATGTCACAGTTCATTAGTGAAAAGAAGGTGTTTGTTTGTTTAAAAATTTAGGCGAGGATTATAAGTAATTTAATGCGTACCGACAAATATGTGGTAAACTTATTTTTATTACGCGTGTCGAAATTTTACGTAAAGTAATGCAATTTATATTGTAAAATTTAAATTGTATATCACATCAAGCAATCATTTGGAACTGGATGTAATCGTATCTTGTATTGAGAGGGAATACAATAACACCGAAGACAAGTGAATGCACTCTCATTCAGGAAGGCGTGTCGCGATTATCTGTGCATCGGAAGCGGAAGTCAATTGTTTGATCCGCATGCGGATTACTCAAACAGATAGAGAAGTATTGGGTTTCAGCAAATTTTGAACTGTTGACAGCGCACCTTTTATTTCGCGGTGATTTGCTCTATTGGTTATCGAAGACGAGAATCGTATTCTTGCTAGATTAGGGCTTTGAGTGTTAATATTAAAAATCATTGATTTTAATTCTAATACGTTTTATTTTAATTTTTCTCTATTATGCCACAATATTGAATGGTAGAAAAAGCAATTTACCATAGATCAGGAAATTATAAATTTGTAGTCGAAAATACTATCTTGAAATTTAATTAATTTTTGAAAATTTACACATCCCATGAATATTTACTGAGTTTTAAAAGCAGCAACAGTGTAAATATGTAGTATATTAAATTTAGAAAAGTTGTGTGATGTTAATTTTTCGCATTCGCATTCTCATTCTTATAAACCACGATTTCAAAATAAGGACCGGACGCGCAATATCCGATTCTACGCCTACTATCAAGTGGCAGACATCCAAGAATGACAGAGATAGCACTTCTTTGCGATTTAATGGGTATCATGTTGCAATCGAGCCAAGCTATTGTGATTGAAGAAACGGACTCTCAGTTCCGGTTTTCATACAGGCCAAGGAATCGGCAAAGAAGCACCTCTTATTTAATTTATTTTACCATTTTGCAATATCTGTATGAAGAAGTAGTTACCTAAAAATAACAAACGGAGATGAGAAACCCCGTGTCCAGCTGTGATTATCTATGATTATACAACCCTAAACTAAAACTAACATTACTATGTGTGAACGTAACTCAAAATAGATTTGCATTAGTTGGTGTGGTTTTGTATTCGGACTCGGTCTATATTTCGTTGGAGAGCATATCTCTGATATAATTCAATGGCATAATGCTCTCTGGTTGTTTTCCTATTGATAGTTTATAAAAAACATACTTAAACTTTGTATATTCGCTACAGTCCGCTTGATCTGGCGCCTGTACGTGACGCTGGGGTAAAAGTGCCAATTGCGGACACGTCATTATGTGTATAACGCTGACCGCGCATTCGTGCTGTCGCGTGGAAAGGCTCTTTGATGCTTTACCCTGTGCGACGTCACATTACAATCGTTTAATGCGTCTCTACATTTTTCTCTTCAATTGTTTCGATAAGTGGTGTCTAATTCGAAAATGGAAACACGGCACAATTTATGATAACACAATTGGCACTTTTATTATAAATTGAATTTTAATCCGCTTATATATGTATAAAGTTCCTAAGTTATTATACATCTAAGCTACTGTTTCATTATCTGAATGGGCTAATATTTAATTAAGACCCATCAGCTTAAATTGTTTTAATAAGCTCATAGAATACCTACTTAGATCTACGAGTATGATAAAATTACGTTCGATTAATGTGGTTTTAAGTAGCAAATTGTTAAATAAATCTTAATTTTATCCAATTTCCGATCACGTTAACCCATCTTTGCGCCAGCCGATACCTGCGATTATAACAAAGGGATCGGGGTTTCAATAAAATCTCATGTCTAAGTAAACTCAAAGGGGTGACACACATCTTTACTTTAGTACCGCGGTAGCATTATCTAACCACCGTTACACCAGTTTCGATAACTCAATCAACGTTTCCAAGTGAAAGATTAAAAAAATACGTATCGGGGTAATCAAAGAATTCTTTATGTGATGCTCCCGTGTCAAAGTGCAATAAAAGGTTGAGTTCGAATAAACCTTAATTTCGACTAAGGCGTGACCCCCGTCAACAATTTTTTTACCACAAATTTACACTTTTTTAAAGAAGAAAAAACGAGGTAACGGTAAAATTAACAATGTGACATGTCAATGTACGAACATTTTAAAATTAAAACTTGATTGGCGAGTTTTTTTTGTAAAAGAAATCGTCACGAAATCTCTTCAAACGCATCTCTGCTTTGAGCTTCTTATTATTTGAATTTGTATACTTCTTTTCATTTGAAAAAATCCGAGATTTGTGTTAAATATTTTCACACGCATTACGAAATCCGTTAGTAGGTACTCAATGTCTAGCTGCGGTGTGTATTTTATTGTTTTCTATCCAATTTTCTTGCATCATCTTTGCATATCTTAAAATGTTCAATTAGAATATTCGATGAAAGTCAAATGGATGGAATATAAAAATTATTGTATAAAAATTCATAACCTTTATGCTGTAATATTACCAGCATATATAATTTTTTTAATTATTGGGCATGATTCAAAGACTTCCTGAGAACTAATCGACATCGCTCATCCCTTGAATTTCAGATGAGTGAAACAAGTTTATTATAATGAGATCATCTCTCTAAATGTCAATCATATTATTGTATGAATTTATAATCTAATTTGCATGCGATATTCCTCTGGGAGCATCTGTGAAATTGATGCGCAATTGGCACGCCATGGCTCCCGCTAATTATAATTGCAATTTTTATATCATTGCGTATGAAATATTCTATTGAATTCCGCTTCGGTAATGTTTGGTTTGGATCTGACAAAGGGAATTGCCTATGAATGTTTTATTGGTCCGTGTTTATTTTTCGCTGCGAAGCGTCGGTGCTTGAATAATTTGTTTGTGATTTTATTGTTAAATCGGTACATCGAGCCTGTTTGACTCATTATGTGTAAAATATATAATTGTTAACTTATTTACTTTCATACTTTTATAATTGTGTAATGTCAAAACATACTATTTATGTTATATTACCAAAAGCTTACAAGTTAAAGTAGAACTTATTTTATGCAAATTAATATTAGGTATATGTACATTGTAATTACAAATGGTAGGTATTTAACTAGCGAAATTCTGAACAATACATGCATGACGGAGCATTGTAAAATTAATATCTGAGGCTCAAACTCGGACTTTCAATGCCAGTAGCTGCGAATCCGTTGCATTACTGTCAAAATATCTGTCATATTCGTGTGACATCCTTTGAAAATAGCCACCCCCTTCGGCAAAGGATTAGTTGATTCGGCCCCATTACATCTTCATTACGGTAGGCGGCTGACATTTCTGCCTATTGTTGTATTCCGAATAATAAATGTAAAAAATATTATTGTTACAGCATTTATTGCTACCATTGACAATATTTATACGATCCGTGATCTCCGCTTACAAAGACTGCACAGATGCGGTGCGATGTTTGGGGCGATCAAACTCATCTTTGGGTGATATATTCATTGGAGTTTTACGAGGAATAACAGATATCGATAAAGGAAACCACTATGGATATTACACATCGTTACCTATTTGTAGAATAATATAGCATAATATTAATTTTGTACGATCAATTTATTCAATTTACCTACGCGTCAGTGCAAAGGTCTTAAATAGAACTGAACAAAAGATTATTCATATTTTACTTATTTAATGAAAACAAAATCCTTCAACCTGTTATATCGATAATTAGTTGCCATCGATTAATCAAGCGAGTGCAAAAGCTAATTTATCGCATAACATCTTCATTTCGCTCTCCTTGAGCGTTGTTGATAAAGTGGCGTTATAAATAACGCTAACAGGAGGGCGCTTCCCCTTCTATCTAAACATTTCTTTTATTATTAACAAGCAGACACTTATCAGTTAATCTTACACCGTTGTACAATGGTAGCTAATCTCCGGGTGTGATAGAAATTTATCTTCGCCGTATCGACGGATCATTGTCACGTCTATTTCACCCCTCGATACGCCTGTTTCGGAAACATTGACAGTTTGTTTGGGGTTCGCACTGTCATAATTCCGCGGCGAAATTTTAGTTAGCGCATAAACTTTGTTTTCGTTACAAATTAATTGTACCTACTGCTACTTTACTTTTTTTGGTATAGAATTAGTAACAAAAAGGTTTGAAAGATCTTAAGCAATCTTTACGCTCCATACACATGTGCATATCTCTCTCCAATTACCGCTGCTTAGCGGTGTGGATAGATTCGCCTGTGACAATTCCACTGTCGAACTCCGAAAAGCGTTGAAAAAGCTTAAAAGTAGACACATTAAGGATACCTGCATACCGTTTGCTTTTCTCATTCGCTGGAATTAAATTTAGTTTAAGTAATTCACTTACATTGATACGAACTCGGATAGTCTCATTGCAGAGTTTGCTCACGAGTCGTCTTTCTGCGGCTTCTTATTTCCACTAATATTTCAGCCAACAAATCCCTGTTCACAAAAACAGTGCGGGCGTGCACAGTGGGGCAATATTTCATCTGAGCTGGCCAGAACAATAATAGCCCGTGGAGTCGAAGCCACGGCACGTTCGCGCCACAATGTTAAGCCACCACCATTATTTGGAGATCTCCCACGTCCCTGCAGCGTCATCGGGGCACGGATTCGGAGAGAGGACGCGCGTAATTCGCAAGGACCACCCTAAACTGGTTGGTTCCGTACAATCGCCAGCATCCGTGTAGACAAAATAACGAAATACCCCGAAAGCAATACGATATATGCACCGGTTATTGGGTTAGGTTAAGACTTGTTTACACTAAGAACTCGACAGAGGCGATTGTTGATGCGTGGGATGCCAAGTGGTTAGCACTAGAGCTGTAAATATAGCGCAGTCGAATTCAAAACAATTTTACACACGCATTATAAGGAGACGAAAACATGCGAATAGATTTTGATGGTTTATTTGAATCGTATACCTAATTTGAATAAAACACATTTTTCCGTCTAACCGGTTCGTCTACATCATTTAACAAATCATATGACCCACGGTTATCCTCACAGAATTTTAATAAAAAAAATGGGAGCAATGACGAGCAACAAAAACCGAATATAACTGAATAATTCCGGCTCCCAGCAATTGTCACCGTGACGAGACGTCGGTGTCTTCATAAGGGCCGGTTTTTTGCGCGTTTTTCGTGTAATCCTCCGCTTAATCCGTTTTAACGCGTCCAGATGTGCGCGTACCTTAAAATTTACTATTAGCAACCAGATTGCTCTTCTCTACGTTTTTAAACAGATCCTAGCAATGATTGCATTTTTTATTAAATAATTAAACATTTCGTACTATTTTTTGTGTATTTGCATCTTCTTGTTATGCTATCCTTTTGTGTGACGAAATAATCATTTTATCATTCTAATAAAAAAATTACAAAATCAATTAGTTAAAGAAATTAATTTTAAACTTATGTATTTGGGATTAGGATTTGGATTATGTGTATGTAGAACTAACTTAAGGCTTGAGATATGAGAATGATTCGTTCATGTATCTGTGGTTTGTGTGCATAGGTATGTATAAACATATTACTATAATAATTTATAAATATCTACCTACTCAAATTTATGTATGTATTTGATATTAGTGATTACAGAATACATGTTTAAATTTATTTTGTTCCTTAGGTAAGTGGAGAAGCTACTGTTTTCATTTCCATGCTAGAAATTATTGAGTCTATTTTAGGTACAATGTGACAATTATTGGTGTACTTAACGAAACAAATACATGAGTGGAATAAAAGTAGTTGATGGGAAAACTATGTATATTTCTAAATAAGGTCAAGAGTAAAATGAAGTAATAAAACTAATTTCCAATTTAATGCTCTGCTACATACTCGTATTAGGTGACAAAGCGAACGAGTGGGCTGTGATACCTTAACTAGTCCATGACACAGTTGCATTATAAATAGTATTTATGTTATTCTGTTACAAATAACACAAAAATACAAACGTTGGCGGCGAGAATGTCCACCGATCGCTGAACAAACGATGACGGTCTTTGTGCCAATCAATGGGGTGCCGTTAATACTGCGTCAATGGGACATCGCATTTTAACACCTACATAGCATCAAGCATATCGAACGACCTTATTATTAAAGCGGTAAAGATTATTTTGTTATCAATAACCACAGAGCGGGATTGTTCATTCGATTTTTTTTGCGCAATGATATCAGTTCGTGAATATATTGTCGTGTCAGGAATTAGATCGTTTTGTCTCCGTTAATGGTCGAAACGTGACTGTGGAAGGTGATCCTAATTTCTCTATGATTGTCCGATGCTGTGACAATGATGAACAGTGAACAGTGTAATCCTATTGGAAGTTTACGGTTATTTGTGTGTGCGTCTAAGGAGCTTTGTTTCGCAACACACATAGTCTTTTTACAAAAAATAGAATAACTAAACAAAGGTAGATAGGTAACATGCGCTTTAGTTTGTGTAGACGGTCATCGTAATGCTTTTCGTGAATAAGTACTTTGAACTCTATGTACATTGTAGATTAATGTAGATAAAATGCGGTCGTTATATTAATATCGATTGAGCGACAAGGAGATTTCTAGAAACGAATCGAGGGGTTATGTAATTGATTTAGAAATTTCATTATAAGATTATAAGTACAAGAGATTATAAACTCATTGTTATTTTATAAAGTGCGAGATCCGTTCTAGTACCAATGTTTTGCTTTTGTATTTTTTCTCGCTATCATTTTCTATTCAAGTGTACCTATAAGTATTCGATTAACAATATAACCACTGCAGATAGAATACCTTATTATAAATGTACTAGCTGTGCCCGCAGTTTTGCCCGCGTGGATTTCAATGTTTCCACTCCTATTAGTCATAGCGTGATGTTATATAGCTTATAGCCTTCCTCACTAAGTGGACTATTTAACGCAAAAACAATTTTTCAATTGGAAACAGTAGCTCCTGAGATTAACGCGTTGAACCAAACAAACTCTTCAGCTTTATAATATTAGTATAGATATACAATGTGTAGAATCCTGTATACCATTAACAACCACGTATCCGTAGACAGCAAAGAACTTTAGAAGGCGTCTCCATACGATGCAGTAACGTGAACACATAAAAAGGACGTGCATTAACATTATATAGGTATACAGCGCGGTCCAATTTGGCGCAGGCGTGCACGGGATACGGGTAAATAACCGCGCACACAAATTGTTATCTTGTGAAACGAGACGTGTGATTCGCGCAACGACGCGTGATCGCCGCTGCGGTAGGAGCCGCTCTTCAGCCGCTAGTGAGGGTGAGCTCGATACTTCCCGCGCGCTCTCGGGGCAACGTTCCCGTTTATATCGAATATGTGCAACATAACCGGTTAACGGTAAACGTGTCGTTAGTATCAATGCTGGCACACTGCTGGTCTGTTCAATCAGTTAGCAGAAGAAGAAGAAGAAAAAGTGAATCGTTACCTGGACAAATAGACTTGTACAAAACAATAGATCGCAACATTTAATCTATTACGTATAACATAGATTCGTTGTACTAAAAATGAACGTTCATTAAAATGTACATATTCTATAGAAAGAAATGAGGTAACATGAGTGATGTTTTTCTTTAACCTATATGAAAATATAAGATTTTCATGACGATTATCAGTTTACTTTCACTTAAATTTTCATGTAAGTATTTTGACCTGGTATTGAGGACTGTGTTTAAAAATGTTGCAAGTAAATCAACACAGTCGCTCGCTCCACAAACCGCAGAAGTCATAAAACCGCGTCCCTCGACACGGAAGCTGGAGCGCGTACATCACTAGAATTTATGAAATGTAATTTTCCGACGCGAACGAGTCGCGAACATTTGTAGCTTTCCCAAGTATTCCGGGAAATTGCGATCTCCGTGCGGGCGGAGCGCAAAATATGAGATCTACCACAGTTCGGTTAAATTACAAACTCGCTTTTTATAATAATCTGCACTGCAGTCGTTTCCACGTGCCCCATATTAAAATATGGTTAGGTCGCATTCGAATTTACTTTCCTCAAAAAATCCCTGTTTTTTGACACTATGATTAATATCAGTGCAATAGTGAAGTTGGATTATCTTGTAACATCATTATGAATAAGTGAATATACTACACATACCTACATTAACTATATAGATATAATGCTGTAATATTTGGAAGTATGTCTGCCTATAGCGCTTGTAAAGTTTTCACGTTACTTCTTTAAGTAGATAACAATAGAATAAGCATTAAGTACAAAGCTGCTTTCTTTATGCTCTATTCTTTGAATCGGCGAAAACCAACAGTATACTGCCACAGTAGGCACCAGACATGGATTAGTAAATAGCGCTCTTTTAGAATATTTTGTACGCCAGCCAAAAAGTTTCGATGTTATTTTACCGTACATTTCATTTTAAACAACCCTACAATAGGAGATTGTTTAGTAAGACTGAACATTCTGACAAATAATTATCCGATCCTTCATTTCAAGACCCGGAACATAACTCATCAATACGTTCCATAGTTCATGGGGCAAGTAACATCGGTGGCAAGTGTCCGCGCAATCATCGATGACTGATGGCCGGCATGTGCCGCCGCCAGTCGCCTACTCATCGCTCGCTACTTACTAGGGCTAGCACAAAGTAATTAATCGATAACATATTTTATTTAGCATAATAGCGTAACAGATAAACACTAATCCATGTGCCAATCACTGACCCCCATAATAGTAAATAAAAAAAGAGATGGGGTTACAATTATAATTGCAATATTTAAAATAAATATTTATTATTTATAGATATTTAGTGATTTATCCTTTTTCTATAAAACAAAATTTTTACTCGTATACAAGTCTATTTATAATCACATCTAAGTAGTACCGTCAAATCACCTCTTGAAGATCCGTCAGAAACGTTTGCAGCCCTGTTCAAGACGAGGGTCCCTAAGATAATTATCTTTTTTACCGAACGCACCCGACGCAGTTTTAATAACGTGATAAATGCTGCGGAAAAGGCTTGTCGCTGACGCGTAAGGAGGGTTTCCCGACTTCAGCTTTGATTAATACCTTATACTTGTACTGTTCGACCGAGTTACGCCACGTGACCCTTATGGCCAGACCCTTAGATTGAAAATAGAGCAATTCAAGCGTTAGTTACCTCTAACGATACTTGTTACGTCTTTTTTATTGTGCAACAGATGCTTTTTATTTTTCACGTGATTTTCTTCTAATTTTTTCGTCGCTCCGGATAGGGGATCGCGTTTTAATTTTACGCTGCATTACGCACCTTGTTTCGCCTACTCTTCCGCTCTGTTCATGTTATTTATGGCAAAATTCAATATCAATCATGGTGTTGAATTCTTAAATCGAATGAAGTAATAGAATTCATATTACCGAACCTTTTTGAACCATTGAATATAAGTTATTATATTATTTTATTATTACCAACCATGAGAGCGATATCGTATTACATAGAAGTTATTTAATAAATTATTTAAAATGTCGATACAACTAACTGCGCTGTCTTGTAGAGCTAAATGATACGTTTGCTTATTTCGTATTAACCGTACATATTTGAACTACAATAGATCAAGTTAAGAACCCTAAATGACCGTAACGCAAACATGGAACCCTTAAAAAACGTCTTTATTACCAACTAGTCTCACCGCGGATGTGTACGCGATAGGCTATAACGAGTATTACAATATTTAATTAACTGTAACTAAAAGATTGCAAGTTAAATTATACTATTAACGCAATGGCTGTTGCAGTTTACTTAAATATCTACAGCCAACATTACATAGTAACGTCCATTGTAGGCTTAGGTTAAGATTTGGTATATATCTAAACTTTCTAAAGTATGTAAAGTATACTTGTATATTAAATATTTTATATTTTTCTCAACAACGGTGAAACAAACTTCTAAAACAAGGCAATAATGATGTAGTATCATGACTCAATCGATTGTATGCACACTAAATTGTAGTGTCTGCCAGAAAATTGTAGGTTACGCCACCCCTTAGTTACCCAATAACCCTCTTGTTTTAGTTATCAGAGCGAACAGCGGACGTTAGAAGCCTTTCAATGGAAATTTTGGCCGAATAAACGTGTAAATTCGATGTATTATCGGCACCTACTAATTTCAGCTTCGTACCTAAAAATATGAATATTTTAATAAACAAAAATAAGTTGTTTTATAAATAGCATCAAACTGAAAATTAAAAAAAGTTACCAATTTATGTATTAATTAAAAAATTTTAGACTATTTTAGGTAATTTATTATGATACTGGTTTATTTCATTGCTTGGTCCGTAATTTATCTTAAAAATCTAAATATAAATAATCCTTTAATAGACAGCAAAAGTATACACATGAACAAAATTCATTTAACAGAACTACAAATATAACGATAACTTATTAAAATTAAAGGTCACGTCCCAGAATGCATAAATTCACAGCTAAATTGAGTTATGACCAAAAAAAAAAACAATTTACACGATGTTGCATCCCCACAATAAAAACGTGATTAATGTGCTCTCCTCCTATGAAAATTAAATCATTTGGGGAGGTAACTGACAAATGGCCAAGCTGACGACCTCGGTGCATCTTGACAGAGACTAATAGCGCCATCTATTGTCGAATTGCGGTGTCCACTATAATGTCTGCCACCGGCAGGTGGCGCGACGTGACGCTCCTGAATTATGATAGCAGTGATAATTTGTTAGAAAATTAAGCCTTTTCGATAATCGTTTCCTCACTGTATTAACCAGTATTTGGTATAAATATTTTATATAAACTTATTCACTTATAAATATGATATTTATATCAATTTGAAACAAAAGGTTTTACTTACCTTTCACTCGCATCGAGTGAAATAAATAGTACCTTGTAGGAACACTATTTAGTACGTACTCGTTGTACTAGATGGCACTGTTTTTGTTCTTCAAACGAAGTTTTCATTTCCGCTTAATTTTAATTTTAGTTTTATTAAAATAAGAAACATTTCTTTTCAGGTTTTTGGTAAATATGGCGGTTGGCTGGATGGGACCACTGACAATACTAATTGGCTTAAATTCATCCGTTCTTCCAATCATCCTCACGACGTCAATGTACAACATTTGTTGCTGGGTGGACAAGTAAGAATATACAATTGTTATTTTATAAAATCACATGTGATAAATATGACATATTTAATTGTATTTATAACTATTCGTTACCTTATTATATTTATTGCATTGTGCCTTGCACAGTTATTCTATTCTTTGTATTAAATTTTCGTTTACATTAATTTATTTGTATTAAAGTTCCAGAGAAGAAATATAAGAATCTTGTAAAAACGCATCCAAAATTTGTTTTGTTTGTTGAAATAATTAAACAGCACACAAAAAGAACACTGCGTTATTGTAGTCATCAAACTCATACTCTACACATAACGACTAAATCGGCGAATCATTATCAGAACAGCCCTCATTAAACCGACTTACATTGTGTTACCCCAATAAAATTTGAATGTGGCACGTTGGCAACTTCCGGTGACAGAAAATCGTCGGCTGAACAACTGTGTCCCACTTCCGGTCAGAGGGAGAGAACAGATGCGGTGATTAGATTCACTCAACGACCCTTCAGGTTAAACGCTATTTGATATTTCGCCCCTGCGTGAATAAACCAGTGCGCAATATGAGGTTGAGGTTTTAAACGGCTTTTGTTTGAAATTTTTACAAACATTCTTTGCGTGTGTTTGTATATTATAATATTGTATTTACGTATTGTTGAGAATTGTCGGGTATAGGATTTTTCAACCGGAATTTTACTTAGCTTAAAAAAATAGGTAAAACATGTAATGTTGAAGAAATTCATTATCCAAACTACGGACTAAAACTAGAGGTGCGTCACCATTGATCTTTAATTGCTGTTCCTGTATTGATAACAAAATTATTCGCTCTAAGAAGCTGTACTTTA
Source organism: Aspitha aspitha aspitha (assembly GCA_018246895.1). Classification (NCBI taxonomy): domain Eukaryota; kingdom Metazoa; phylum Arthropoda; class Insecta; order Lepidoptera; family Hesperiidae; genus Aspitha; species Aspitha aspitha. The sequence goes on along the minus strand of DWGJ01000096.1, from coordinate 16,945 downwards.
AACCACTTATATATCTTATGTGAAATCTTATACTTATCTTATACTTATGTGAAAATTTATAATAAATAGGTTTATTTAAAGTTAATAGAATAATTTAAATTATTCTGACTGTACAAAGATGTATGCGTTTTACACGCGTGAAGAAAAATTGTTAGGCGGGGAAACCTGTAGGTACACATTAGGAATTCTATATAATGTTCTCTATGATATGTGAAGTCTATCCATTCTACGGTCTAAACCTTATTAAGAGAGGAGATCCGTATCCACCAGGAGAAGAACAACGAAAATAATTTTTAATTTGATGTTTAAATATTTTCCAGATTTGGTATGAGTTGACTCGCGAAGTACCGTCCGGTCAAGAGTTGCTGCTCGGTCCGCGGACGTTACTGCTGCTGCAAGGCGAGCATGCTGCTGCCGGTAAGCTTCATTATAGAAAACTTTTATATAACTAGCCTCTTGGCTTAGTGCTCACAGACGCTCACAGTCCTTCACGTAATGTTTTCCGCGAGCGAGAGAAGTAGACTTCAGAACGCCGCACTACGATGAATGTGAGAGGAAGACCAGGTCAACAGAGCTTTTAGTAAGCGAGTCTATGCTATGGCTCTTGGGAAGTTAAGAAAAACTTTACAAAACGCGAAAGAAGTTTGTCAAGATCACAGCGGGTTGACATCCTTAGGGAAACAGGCGTGACTGTACGATATGTAGACTTACGTAACGTTAACTATAAAGTACTAAATTAAAATAGACGTGGAGTGTACGTCAGTAAAATCACAGCGTGCCTTGCCACGTGTGCGCGCGTCACACTCGGCTGCGCGGTGTCCAGGGCGGGTTAATTGGAGTCACCTGCCTCGCGTACCCCGTAACGTGTGACTTTTGACTCATATTGAACCGCTATATAGGCAGCTCTAGTTCACAACGAACCATACATTTTGAGTTTTGATAAGTAATCACCTCAAAACATATTTAAGCGTGTAATTGCCGAGTCCAATGGACATTATTGAATACAGTATTAAGGAGACCGAAGAGATAAGAGCTAGATCAGAAATGTATATAATAATTAATCTAGAATAAATTCTACGCTTTCACTAAATTAACGTAGAAATTGACGAAAGGCTTTTTGTTTTTGATATGCCTATGGATACGTTAAAATATGATCTGTAGTCCTTTTATAAGTCACACTCACACTGTATAAGGTGGTAGACGTCAGTTATCACAGGGCGCGAGGCGCGCGGGTGCGCACGGCGCGGTCCCGCGCCACGCGCATGCGATATTTAATTTAGATAAATCGCGACGTGCTACGGCCCATGTGAAAAATCACGCATATGCCGTTTTAATATGAGGGGACTGTAATACAGCAAGTTTTCTAGATACGGCCCAAAAATGTACGCTCCTTAAAACTCTATAAAGGAATAGATATGAGAATTAAGAAAAGATAGATCCAGTCAGCGACCCCGGGAAGAACTCGTACGGAGGATTCGTAAGAAATCCGAAGGGAATGTAATTCCGAGATGAGTTCGTTTAGGACACGGCGCTGGAGGACACCGGTGCGTTTCGTACGGAGGTCCCGGAGTCTTCCAACAGCGCCGAGGAAGGCCACCGGTTATAGTGCGGTAAGAATCCCACATTACCCGGTGTCCTTTGGTCCTATGGTACCTTTGGTACCTTTTAAAGGTTTCCATCGTAACAAAAAAGGAGTTTCAAACTGTCACCAAGCTGTCTGCCTACTTGCTTGCTGTACAATAAAACAAGGTTTTTGTAAATAAAATATACTAACTCAAAAACAGATGTACACATGTACATCATATAAATGTATCTAATATTTTTACAATTCATTATTGTACCGAAAAGCTTTAATAATTTTGTATGTATTAGAGGATCATAAAGCCGGTTCTAGTACAGTAATATTGTAGTGAGGTTCCCCGAGTTTCCTGCGCGGCTTCCGGTAGCACAGCGTCGCAGCCGGCTTTACGTGATATATGCGATTCTGATTGCACCTAATTACCTCGTCTGAATATTACGCGCCACTCATAGTTTGTACCTATTATTATCTATTTCTGTTTATATTATGTGTTTACTAATGGAAATTTAACGGTTTTCATTGGATATTGTGTTTTTATGATTTATTGATATATTTGAGTTAGGTATAGAGCGCCAGTTGTTTCCGTACGTAAATTAAAAATTTGTATATTTCAAACCCTTAGAAGGTGCTATATTTTTGACTAACCTTGCGGTTTAGTATGCCAAAATAGGTTAGCGTAAACTATCATTATAATTACTGCTCTACGTAGAGACCGTAGAGAATATTTTAATATAAAAACGCGTATAAAATAGTCATATTCCAGCGTAGTTCTTCCTACCAGCAGTGAGCTGTAATCTGCATATCACTCCGTCACAAATTAACCTCTCTTATTATTATCCATATTAATCGTTAACGAAATTCTAATTTTTTGTTATTGTAACAATAATTATATTTATCTTTTTCTATAATTTTTACGTAAGTTTCGATTATAGTTTTTATCTATTTGTCAAAGATATTTTTTTAAACTGGAGTTCCTAAACAGGTCATAATCATGCTCATTACATACATACATGTTAGTCCTGGATGGGAATCGAATCCATAACCATCGGTTCTGCAGTCGACGCCCCAGCCACTGGACCAGCAAGACAGTTCATTCATATTCATATAATAAGATAAAATCCTCTTTTATCAAATTCAATCGAATATTCATTTTATGCGGTAGTTTTCTAGCCGCGGATTAAATATGTAAAGCTCTAAGTGAACTTATAACTTTCATTTCACATGAAATATTCATGGTCTTTTATAAGTATCTATTTATAACGTGTAGGTACTGTTGTATTAAGTGAAGAAAATACTTTGGCAACTCGTTGTTTTTACATACAGAAATGTTTTATATTCTCAGCTATAGGTAAAGAAGACATTAATTTGGAAAGGTTTAATAAGCATTCGTGTATATAATGACAAGTTTTGTTGAATCTGTTGATGCTACAGCATATTTGTAGTGGTTACTCTCGGCACCCACATCGCTGGCAGGACAAACATCAGCTGCATGACGTACCAATAACATCCACAATGACTCTCGAATATAATCCGTAATTAGAATCGATTTGCAGTCGCTCCATTCGAGCATTTGTCATAATGCTCCGGGCTCAGTTGCACAAGACATGATTGATGAGGTGTTTATCGCGCGAGAGGCCACCTATCGGCCCGCTCATTGAATCAAACGATAGCACGCACTTTTTGCAAATGGATTAATAAATTCCACGTCACAATTTCGAGATAAGAGATGGTGGTACGAAGGTAAAAGTTAAAGCTGAGTCCATTTCCGCGATAATAATTGATCGATCGTTGACTATGGTTTCGATTTGAGTGCTTGAAAAATTCATTTTTGAGGTCACTTTCAATTGAACAAATTGCGTTTCGATATTCACCGGCTACCGGTAGCTGCTTTTATGTTAATCTTTACTTCAATATGTCTTAATTTATATAATAATTATCTAGCTATGCATACGTATATGAATACGAATGCAAAAAAGCAGATTTCATATTTGACCCCGTCATAAGCGATAATAATAATGTGAAGTTAACCCTTTATTAGCGTTCGTTTTTGGAATTGGCCGCGTGCATTCGTGCGAGTAATGAATGAGTGTCGCGTTGACATTTGTCATCGCGCAATTGTCGCGCAGATTAAAATTGATGACGCTGCTTTGTCGCCGGCGCACGCGCCATTGTTGTATGCAGAATCCGTATTATCACGCGTACGATTATATTTTGGAGGTTCGGATGCCAAACTTGAATGGGAATCGGCATTGTTTAGAATACCAATTATAAATAATGAATTATATAGAAAATGGTCAACGCGATGATTCTTAGTAAACTGTGATTGCAACTATGAAATGCTTAAGATTGCGTCAGGTCAATTTCCCCTGTCAAATTATTTAACTACTGCGAACATAGATAAATAAAATTTAAAACGATCTTGCAATTCTGCAATACGTCGGTACTTTAGTAATTCCAAAACATGTTTGTCCATGATACTGCCTATTGACCAAACATTTTTCTTATAAAATTATCGTTTGCGTAAATCCCGTAACCGTATCGCAGCGATCCCCACGAAAGTGAATGATTAATCAAAAAATTAACCAACAACAATGGCGGCACCCCCATTAAACCGACTACAATCGCTCGGCGTCCCACATCGCGTATTTATTTAACAATCAAATAAATATTACGGACAATAAAATAGAAATATTTCAATTTAATATCACCGCCCCCGGGAGAAGGGTTAAATCTAGTACGGGTGGCGTGTGTCTTGTTTTTTATTCACGGATTATATGGCTTTACTCGTATCTAGATGTAACGCGAAATTGAACAATTTTTAGTTGATAAAAGATAAATCATTTTCATTCGCGTACGTCACCGCTTATAAGTTTGGTTTGTCCCCGTACGGTATAACAGTGTTATTGTTAAGGTCAGTACAATAGATTGAAATACATTCATTAAAATTTGTAACAATTGCAGCATCGTTTGCGGATGGATCAAAATTAATATATCAAACAGGTCAGAATACATATTAAAAAAAGATTTTCTTTTCTCGTACATACATCTACTTATCAGAGCTATTTAATAACCGTAATTATTTCATGCTCTACGCCACTATGAAATTTTGCTGCGAGCGAACACAAAGCGGACTTGTACCTTTTCTACGCCTTGAGCGATTGTATTATAAGGCTGCGATGAAATGTTCATCAAGTTTATGGTATACATTTGACCCTCGAAGTGGATTAGGTTTATATGCAGAACAAATTCAAATCGTCCCTACATCAGCTTCCTGTCCAACGGACAATGTCGGTGGAGTGTTCACACTGCGGGGCGTAACGGTACAGTATTGTACGTACTGGATGGGTTTAAGCGCTCAAGCGATAGGTGGGATCGGAGGAAATGGGAAACCACTACCTAATCTATAGAGGACATATTTTCATTTAGATAATCTTTTCGTATGGTATAATAGATTTGTGTTCAAAATTATTTCTTCTTTAGATGTCTATTTCCTTTCCTTTTGCACGTGTATTCCTTTTGAAATATATGAGGATAGGTTATGGTTTTTAATTCAATTAAATTCTTTGGACACACGTGAAAAGACTTCGTTACAATTTGTTCTATACTGTGTCACCAAAAGGTAGGTACCCTTATGACGATTATATGTCTAATGAAGTACTCCTGCTATCGACGATCTCATACATAAACGGATGCGGAACGACATAAAAATGGTAATTTCCCCATTATAGTGAATTTGCGGATAATACGGACCCATCTCGGCAGATCGCACCGCCGGGTGTAACGGGATCACAACGCACCCGATACGTGCGAGCGTCCGTGCCCGGCGCCTCGAGCGTCTACTGGGTGTGGTAAACAGAACGATTATTGACTGGCCTCGTGGACGAGCAGTTAGAGACCCTGGCTGCAAAACCGGAGGTCGTGGGTTCGAGAGCACATTCGTTTGTTGTGTCTGGGTGTGATAAAAATGTCTATATATGTACTATATGTAGGTATGTTTATCAGCTGTCCGGTTACCATAAGACAGGGGTTAAATCTCCTAAATTGGGATCAGGTAGCCGTATGTGGAATTGTCCCCACTTTCTTATTATTAATTATTATTACACATTGAACGAAAGAAAGAAATATTTATATAGGCTGATAATTTAAACGCCCACATACAAGGAAATATAAAAAAAACATACTCAAATCAAATAATGGGAAAATTACGCAAAACAACAGGTGCCATTACGTTTGAGGGTCCGTTAAATTCATTATAAAGATCGGTAAGTCACCGTTCCGGTGCGCGCGCGGGACTTGACGCCATTTGGTGGCGTCGTGGGAAAACTTAACGTGCGAACCATAAGTTGCACTGCACGTAAATATAGACTGTTTTATAGTATAACATATTTCGATGTTATATAAATAGCAAGAAATCAGAACTCTTCTCTTATCTTAAATATAAAAATATATATCTCTTATATATAAAAATCCCATGTCACGATGTTCGTTTGCGCTAATCTCCGGAACCACTGAACCGATTTCAATAAAATTTTGTAGATTATTTGGTCCAACTTAAAAGATAGGATATATTTATCTCAATTGATAATCTCATTTTTTATAGAAAAATCAATGTTTTCTTATAGGACAACACTTAGTCGGACAAACATCATGGTATGGGATTTTGACAATTTTGACATATATGATTTAAAATATATAACCACGGCAACGCGTGGTCAGGTCAACTAGTAACATATAAAATGCATTGCCTTCATTTGTGCTATTAAAAATCTCCTTGTAAAATTATAATGCTTAACTACACTTCTGACCACTAGACCAACTTAAACTGCAGTTAACATTGCATTAGATGCTGTGGGTATCAGATACATACCTAATTATGCTTACCTATAACATAAAGCGATCATTTTTAAATACTGCCTTCAAAAATTTTTTTACCAATACTCTGATCGTTAGCTGGTTCGTCAAAAAATTCCAAAATTATTTGAACATTAGTAAAGTCGAATTACCCAGCTAAACCCCGACATTGCGGTGTTGTCACGCATAGATGATTTTTATTCAATGCAAAAGTCGGGTCAAGTGAGCATATTACCCCCGCAGGCAGGTGGGGTGGGGGTGACTTGCCCCCTGATAATTTGTAACCAACACTTCAGTGCTATATTGACATCATTCACTGTTTCGTGGACTCTTGCCCTCTTCAGGTAACATCAGAGTGTAGCGCACATCGCGATCATCCTAGTATTCAGTTCGGTGTTTTTTTGTTAATATCAGGTAAGTGTCGAGATTAATTATCATTGTAAACTATCATTAAAAATCATTATCATTGATTAGTAAAAGATTAATTATTATTGTAAACTGTCTGGGTATTAATTTTTATTAATTAAAATATCTGTATGTTACGATTATTGAAACTATTTGAAATGATTATTTATATAACTTTATAGAAAAATATTTAACTTTAGGAAATGGTTCTTGCACATTTTTTCTAATAGAAAATTTTCATCGAAAATTCTCTCGTTTTTAAGAATATTATTGTTATTGCAGTTCGTCTAATATTCAGTGAGAACATTATTTTAGTTCCTTATTTGTTTACCACTTTCAATCCGATACTGACAACAAAACGCCCACAAGTACCGTGAACTGAGCAAAAACGCATACATTACTTCATTTCTTCCAATAAACCATTCCTCTCCGATGATATCACTTATCGAGCCTTGTGTTATCACGGATGCGATGCCGTTGCTCGTTAGACAATGCTCGAGGCGTGGCTTCACTTGTCGTGACTGGAATTAATTTTGCATGTGTCAATGTAAAACACTTATGCTTATTCATACTTCCCGTGCGTGATCGTCCAATCATGTTTCAACTCCAACATCGACAATACGCCGCTTTGTTGATATGAGAATTAATTAGATGCGATGGAAATGCATACGTACTTATCGATTTTAACTAAAGCATAAGTTTATGGTAATTATCAAGTATGATATTAGACGTTAGTGTTATTAGGAGACTAGAGATGGGTAGTAGAAGACGAGTGTTTTATTATTACGTATTACTTGTTTTAAAATATCTCATATGATTTAGCCGTGAATTCCTATCGTGATTTAAGAATAAACCTGTGCACAAAAGCCAAACGCAAAAAATCAGCTTCATTTTTTGATAGTCACTAGTTCTTCAGTTACGTTAAACATCCTTTAGTCGAGTTCAAAAAATGTGTTCATATAAACGCACTCTCCGTGAGATTCAGTTCAAAGAGTTGGTAGAAGTTCAATAATTCCGCTCATGTTCCACGGACGGTTAAGATCTTATCTAACGACTAGCAGACATTGCACTGCTCTACACATAAAACACTTAATGAATAACAGATTAATTCACGTCAAAATCTCACTGAGAAGCTTGTAACATCCTGTTATGAAAGTTCTTCGATTTAATTAAAAGGTTTTCGAAGTGTAGCTTTAAACGATATTAGCCGTTATTGCACCGCAATGCTAATTAATATCGGTACATAACTTTTATTGTAGATATATTACTTAAACCTTCCATCGCTTAAAATAGGTTGACATAAATGTAGTGTCTATAATCTAACAGTATTTTGATGACGTAACTAAATAATGTGTATGAAATAAAGAAGCGCAGTGTCGAATATTTCAACACATTTGTCAATTATTAAAATATAAATGCAAGCAAAATGGTAGGTTGTTAAAGACGTTCACGAAAGTACGCGTTTATTACACAAAATTAAAACTGACTATAAAAACAAACTCGTAAGCAATAGTAGAATACCTAGTCTATGCAAAATAATATGATGACAAGTTCTTAAAATCACGTAGAATTAGACGTCACAAAAATGATTTGTTGACATTATCATTGGAATGTTTGAACTCGTCTTTAGCGCATCACTGTTGCTAGATGAGAATTTTTACTATAACGTAATCATATGTATAACAAAGCCTTGCATCTTCTTTGTATTAATTTTAACTGTTTATTTAATAAAGTCATTTTAAATATAATAATTTTGATGCCTATTAAAATTATCACAATCTAATAGGATCTTTTAGCATACGGTAATTCTGATTATCTTTTTAATGAAATAATGTTAATATATAATAATAACAGTTTATGTCAATCCTCTGTGTCCTAAACAGATTAATTGAAGTGGAGAAATGGATTGTTATAGCTGTCGTTTGTTCCAGGTTGTGGCGGCTCCAGTGTCTCCACTAGCCAGCAGCACACGGAAGACGAAGAGAGAGAAGACACGGATCCCAGGTGTTCATTCTGCGACGCGCCATTCCCTAATATTGACGTGTAAGTAACAAAAAATAGCAGTACGTATTCTTATGCGCCCACCGTGCTTTTCATATCGAATTGGAATTTCGAAATTTCGAATTTCGAAAATGCAGAAAATAGAGCAGTCTCATCAGCGTATATTATTAGGATATACGTAAGTTATATTAAACTTCTATTGGTTGTCGAATTAAATTCAAATCACTCATGTGGCATACCGTTTCTTATCTAGCCGATCCATTGAAGGCGGCCGCTGTGTGATGCAGAAGTCGATCAATTTCAAACGTCTTCGGAACCATTAACCTCTTGCCATTAATACTATTTGGTCGTGTGAGGAGCGGTCCAGTAACGATTTATTTAGCGCTAGAGATGTGCCCGTTAGATAAGACGGCCGACGATGATTTGTTGCTGGGCGGGACAGGCACGCGACGCTACCACATCTCTTGCATTCCTCTGATCACCTACAAGCTTTCGCAACTCAAGCTAAATATAAAAATAGGTATATTTACTGCAATGCTAGTGGATAAAGTAGCGCAAGGAATATTAATACATACTATAGGAGGATAATATGCTTGGTACTGGTTCGAAAAAGTTAAATAGTGTGCGATAAAATCAAACCGACAGTAGACTAAACGTTTCATCACGAATGAAAATATATCATGAATTCAGTATCTGTGTGACAAGCGGCAGAAGGCCATAATGGCGTGTGTCATCATATTCTATTGAAACGGCGTCGAGGCTCGTCAATAATGCAAAAGATCGAGATTATCGACATGCACCATTTTAACGTATCCCCGAAGCGGTTATCGCACTACATCACTATTGTGTTAACGACACAAACATTTCCAGGGCATCAGGAGATCTATTAGTGATATGTAAAGGGTTTTTTGAATTAGTCTAATTGCTTTCTAATAAGAAAAATTTCATTTATAAATAATTTTAAAATTAATGTAGGTATTTGATTATATGTAATGTATACGTAAGTATTTGATTATATTAAAATAAGATTAAAACAGTATCATAATAATAAATATTGTTGTTGGCACTGTTGTGATGGCAATCGACAGAAACGTAGATAAAAAAAAAAATTCTTTCGATTTTAATATTTACTTTATGTTATATGGAGTTGTTTAAATAATTGTTCTGAAACTAAAAAATACGGATAACTTGAATATTAAAAAGTGTTTCGATGCAAATATGTGGGGCGTTTGTAATAATAAAATCAATTCCCAAGATGTATTCATGTTATCAAATCATTGAAGTCCGCTCTTACTTTCGATTCGGCTGTCACAGTCAGATGACGAGCGCCGAGCAGCTATCTGATTCATGAGGCAGCCGTTGCGAAGAGATGAAATTATAGGCTCGCCATAGTATGCTTTCAAAGCTTTTCGTCTATACATTTGTCTCCATATTAATAAACGGACGCCCGAAATTACTGAAAAACTATTGGATTACTAAAAACTCTGAACGATACTATCATACAATATAGTAATAGGAGAGATTATATTTTGTAAAAGTATTATAACTGTACTCCAAATCTTTGAAAATTGCGCACAAGACAATCACTGAGCATAAGGGTTTAAACGAGACTAGATATAAAATATATATTTATGTGAATATAAAATTAATTGAAAATTAAAGTTTATTCAACATTGGTTTGTGGCACCTGGGGCGTAAAATCGGTATTGAACGGTATAACCAATGGATTTTTATTGGTAATCGAAAAAAAATCACCACAATTAGATTTTAAAGACTCCAGGAACGTTTATTAAAATGAATTTTTTGTTTTACGTTAAAGTTTCTTATTTAGAGGAGCATTTTATCGTCACTTTATTGTGCCGTCGAGTACGAGTACAGTGGCTTATGTGGGTGTAATGGATCGGACCGAATGAAAGTTGTTCATCGGATGTTATCAATCCGTGAACATGTAGATCGATACTGCGATCGAGATCTTATAATTGTCCGCTCTACTGTACCTACTCAGTGTAATTTACATTACGACATGATTGATTTGTTCGTAGGTACAATTGTCTATTTGCGTGTACTTAGCGGACAGAAACTAAATATAAAAGGGATACTGCGAATAGGCCCGTACTGGTTACATAACTAAAGTTGCAGGAGATTTTTATTCCTATATGTACATGTATAAAAATAACCTTTTTTATTTTTATACAGCTTCATACAATTGAAACTATTGGTACAGAAGTATTAGGATACTGACTGCTTGAAATACGAGGCTTTTATAATAATAGAAAAAAGTATTTGCATAACTAAACATTGTGTCAAAAAATAGAGCAAAACTTTTCTTATTCAATTGAAACCGAGCAAGAAATAGATAAAAGTGTCGTGTATAGCAAAATTGAGCGGCCCACTTTCAATTGTGCGTATCTGTTTGCGCAATACGCTATTAAGAAGTACACAATTGGTATCGGCTTGAACGTTTACATAGATGTTGTTGTGTTATCTGGCCAGTGGTTCCCAAACATATACTCCTAACTATCCTAAGATAATAAAAAAATCGACTGGAGTCCTGTAAGAAAAAACTTGGGTAGGTTGATTTCTAAAAAATACAACGTATGTATATTATGGAACTAATTATCAAATTATTCTTCAAATGTAACAATATCGATAAATGTACATATTTTATTATACTTTAAAAGATAAAATTCATAAACATAAGTACCTATTGTTATCTTTTGTAAACCTAGAAACGGTGCAACGTTGGAACTCTTGGGACCTGTGTTCCTCAGGTTTAGAAACTCTGTCGAGGTGTAATAACAAAAAATATTCATTGCTGAAGATCACTGTCGCTGATAGAGCTGTTGCGAGCGCGGCCGCGGGCGTACGCCGTATCTGTTGCTCCTCGACGCGGATCTGGACGGAGTAGGCATTGTAACTAACTTACGTGTTATACAATTATATATAGATACCTTGTTTAGACGAGGTGGAAACCTTTGAAAGGTACCGCGGAGACTTGGTAGAGGCATCGTTGTTTAGGCTGGATCAAGGATAACTTATTATTATTATTTTATTTAAACTGATTTTAGTAAAATAGCGACTGGTGGTTCACTCTTTATTTGTCATATATACAACTGACATAAGAAAACAAAAATATAATTCTTTTAATTATTTTAAATTAGAACTGAACAATCGGCTTGTGCTAAATTTTTAACCACTACAATCCCTTTTCTGGTATTCTATCGCGCCACTGAAGGACTGAAGAATCTTTATACGAAATTGAGTCTCTTCTTGCGGTTTTCACACGTATCTTCCTATTAGGACCTTTCTACCATTATATATATCTACATACTTGTACATATCGTTGTCTACAATTATACTTACTCTAGAAATGTGTTACACGCAATTATATTTCTAGGTCTCTGTATGTTTATGAATAAATATTGATGATGTTATTGCATGTTAGAATGCAATGTCAGATTAACGTACAGTAACACATTTGAATAATCATTTATAAAGAATGACAGATAGAAATCATATACTTGGTGTTCTAACTTAAACCACAGGTTACAAACGCGTCTGTGAGTAGCCTGAGGTGGTCCGTCAATCTTAATAGAAACAATTCTCATTCACCTGCATATCCGCTTATGCTAAAGCTAAAAATGCTAAAGGTAATTGAAAATAAAATATCTCGATTCTAGCTCGATCTAATCATCAGGAGTTGTTTGAGGCGATCCCTATAACTGCTGTTTTGATTATCGAGTACAGGACTAGTACTACGTAACAGACGAGTGAACAGCATGTAAGCGACGGAACCATTACTGACAGTAGATTTTATTCCTAAGATTAATTAAAAGATACGGCAGCAGGCCGGCTATCCGAGAGTGAAAACGCTTCACCTTATCATATTGACGAATGAGACGCTTTCGAATATGATAAGCTATACGGCTGCTTTTGTATAACTTACAAAATTTGTTATTCGTTTAAAACCAGCAATGTAATGTATTCGCAATCCATACTCGTGTTATGTAAGACAAAACAGGTGCAATAGAAACGCCGGAGGCAGGGGTTGCGTGTGGTGGACCAGTTATCGTCAAGGAGAGTTACTGAGATTATTTTTGCAAATGATATACGTTTTACATCAAAGTCAGAGTACCCTACGACGCGCACTGGATGATCTACAACTTTCTATTCGTAATATATCTTGTTGATGAGATGAGATATGTAGCTTTGCATACTATATGGTATGGTCACTAGAGCTTGTTTCATATATCACGTTGCGTATGGAAGGTACTTTTGAAGGCGGTTGGAACAAGCATGGATACCTACGGTTCACAAAGGCATTACTACCGCTACATCCATTTCTACCCTGTTATCAAAACAAGTATTTTTTTGTTCTGTATGGTTGCCATTCCAATTTCTACTAAAGGTTGTACTAGTGGTGACAGACTCCAAGAGCAAAGATAATACTAATTTTGTTTGTATTATCACATAGCACCGTACCTTGTTACCAATAAATACCTGCTAACCAACTAATATTCTTGTTAACGCATTGATTAAAGTAATTGATAGAATCCCATTGTACAGGCCAGTTGTGGATAAAAAACTGCTTGTTTATTATGTATGTACATTGAAGTCAATTTAGTATTAAGTCTTACTATAATGACAGTATTATTAACGAATAATTAAGTCACGTGCATTGTTGATTCTTCCCATCTAATGTGGACACGGTTCATTTGTTGCAAAACGAATTGGATCATTTGCTGAATAAAACGGAACATGTTTGAGTTATGTATGGGCCGAGTTGCCATTACTTATCACCGCGTAGGCGATCTTGACGCGAAATATAATTTCGTCGTGCACTTGAATTTTGATACAGACTCAGGATAGGTACCTATACGATTATTGTTCCGTTTTGTCATTCATTATATTTCCCTAGTTCTTACCTCTGTATGTTATCTGAATCACAATACCGGTAAAAACCATAAGTTACACAAAGTAAACTTTAAATGCGTTTAATGAAAGCTGTTGTTGACGCTGTACGTATAGGTATATTGAAAGACTGATTTACATTGAAAAAATTACATACACAATTACATTGTTTAACACAGCTGCAGTTTTTCTTTGAATAAGTGCCTTCCTAAATATATGTAAAGTTTTGATAAAACTATAGGAGTAATTGCTTGTGAATACCTAATTATTGCACCCATAATGTGAAATGAAAAATTCAAAATTACATCAAATATACGAACATAATTATGACTATATTTCCTTACAATGCCCTTACAAAGCCAAAAGTGCATAGAAGCAGTGCGACTAACTTGATGATCCTTTACCACATTCCAGGCTCGATCGCCACTTAGTCCAGGCGCACGCACAACGCGCCGCCTCCTTCCACTGCGAGCTGTGTAACCGAGCTTACAGTTCCCGGACGTTGCTTCTCCGCCACCGAGCTCTTGCACACACTGACATCAGGAAATATCCCTGCGAGAACTGCCCCAAGGTACGTATTAAACTTTTCTCTTGATTTGCGATGACACCGACAAAAATTTAGTTATTGAATAATTCGTAAATATCATATGCTCAAGACTTATGAGAGAATTTAAGGCACAGGTTTCAAATTTGGAGACGTTTTTGATTAAAGTAATTAATGTTCGAACGATTTATCGAAAGTTTACAGTTTTGTCCATAAAAATAAGCAGATCGGCTCTTATTAGTCTGATATATTATTAAGAAGTAATTTATACATGCAACGTTTAAACTGTCAATATCCTCACATTTTTATTTATGGACAGCGTCCATTAACGTTCTGAAGTTCCCATACGAAATCTTAATAAAATTTTGTTCTATTTTTATACCGAACATGCATAGATTAATTAAGTTTTAAGCCTCAAGAGCATGTAACTTCACGCGACCCGAAACCTGACGGTATTTCAGGCATTTAGCGATCCTTCCAACCTGCAGCGCCACATCCGCGCGCAGCACGCCGGCGCGCGCAGCCACGCCTGCCCCGAGTGCGGCAAGACCTTCACCTCCTCCTCCGGCCTCAAGCAACATACGCACATCCACTCCAGCGTCAAGCCGTTCCAGTGCAAAGTTTGCTTAAAGGTGAGCATATTGCACCTTCCTTTAAATTTGTAAAAGAAAGTTGCAGTTTTTCCAAAAAATTGATAAGTCCGACGACAACAGTGTTCCGCACTAAATGTCATAACAATTGCAATCACTTTCATGCAAGATTGATTTTTCTAAGGCTCTTATAACTTTGTGCTGTTCGTTGACTTATTTGTGTTGCACTAGTCATCATGTCAGTTCAGAAATTTAGCTTCGTATTTTGTGTATTACCATTAAGAAAACTTAACGTAAAGTAAAAGTAAACTACAGCAAATATAAAATTATGTTTTTCTATTACAGTCATACACGCAGTTTTCCAACTTATGCCGACACAAGCGAATGCACGTCGCGTGTAAAACGTTGGTGGAGTGCGGCAAATGTGGACAACCCTTTCAGACGTACGCGTCTCTGACTAAACACAAGAGATTCTGTGATACTGCTACTGCTGCAAACGTTCGTCTTCGAGGGCCATTACCTCCAGGGCTTCCTCAGATTCCGCCATTGCCCAACGTTGGAATGAATAGCCAAAACAATTCAAACCCATTTCCTATGTACAGGGGTCAAGCATTACCTCTGCCATACAATACTTTTGCTCATTATCCAGCATTGTTCTCGGCGGCAGCTGCGGCTGCTTGCCCGCCAGAGTTTTTAAATCCATTGCTTTTCAATGTACAAGGTGCAAGATTAGCAATGGAACACGATCTCGCTATGAATTCCAATTTGTTAGCACAAAAGCAACAGGAGGAGCGTATGTCTGTTAAGAGCATGGATAGCTCAACATCACATGACGAAATCACGAAGAATAAAGACTTAGAATTTGATTTAGCTAAGAGAGATGATGAGAATACTGACAGAGTAACTCCAAAGACGCAAAGCCATTACATGAAACAATCTCCACCATCAGATGATACTTCTCAACAGAGACCTTCGCCAGTAATACCATCCCAGGTCCCCATGGTTCCATTTAATTTTACGAATAATGATGTGAAGCATAGCTCACCTTTTAATTTATCACTTAAAGCCAATAACAATGAAGGTATGGGTAGCAATGCGATATCTCCCAGTTTGCCTAAAAACTTGACTAAAAACATTGGGCAAGATGATAAAAGATATTCCGATAATGAAGAAGAGATAAAGAAAGATTCAGGTGATCAACCATTGGATTTGTCAGTAGGACGAAAACAAGGGGATAAAGAATCTGAAGGAGATAACGATGATCGTTCCTTTCGTAATTCGTCGGTTAAATCTTTTTCTCCTCCAGAGAGCCCGATTGAACGAGAAAACAAGACCCCGGAAAACGATACTACGGATGTTGACGTAGAGGGAGTAGAACCAAAGAGGGAAGATTCCCCTCAACCGTTGGTTTCTTCGCCTTTGGCATTTCCGATGCCCGTCCACCCACAACACAATAATAGTCTCATGAGTGCGATGTACCCTCCATATGAAATGGATTCGATTCTTTCCAGACGTTTCCCTACTCACACACCATACGTTCCGAGTTCGTTTAATTTTTTATCCCCACTGCTCGGTACTGATGGACCAGATCAGCAACCAAATGCATATGCAAAGTTTCGTGAGATGAATGCTGGCACAGGAAAGCTTCGCGATCGTTATGCGTGCAAATTCTGCGGAAAAGTATTCCCAAGGAGCGCGAACTTGACGCGACACCTTCGCACCCATACCGGAGAGCAACCTTACAAATGTAAGTACTGTGAGCGTTCGTTCTCTATTTCGTCTAATTTGCAGCGCCATGTGAGAAATATCCACAATAAAGAAAGGCCGTTCCGGTGTCCATTGTGCGACAGGTGTTTTGGACAGCAGACGAATCTCGACCGGCACCTGAAGAAGCATGAGGCTGAGGGTGGAGATTCACCAAGCTCTGCCGACACGGAGCGCGAGGACGCGTATTTTGATGACATTAGATCATTTATGGGAAAAGTGACATGCTCCCCAGGACCCAGAACCCCACCTGCGTCGTCTCCTCACGCAGTTCCCTCACACCCCCCGCACCCTCCCCAC
>DWGJ01000095.1:0-45270 GCA_018246895.1 Aspitha aspitha aspitha | reverse complement strand
GGTCTCCCCTGGCACCTACGTCCGTCAACACGCGCATTGTATATCTGTTTCGTCATTCTTTCATCATCCATTCTCTCTCTTTATTAAAGTTTATTAAACTTTAATAAATATTCACGCATATGGAAACGCAATCTAAAATGTTTCTATATTATTAGAAGGATCTAACACTATTCTATTTTGGAACACTCGTTAACATCGTTGTTAACACGCTTAAACATTTTGCGTCCGATACGTACGTTATGCGTATCACGTCCCATAAAGATGAAACACGTGAACGTCTACTGAATGTTAACACGTTAACTTTAATTCGCACACGCACTCGCACTCGTTTCGTTTCATGAATTTCTATAACACGCTTTGTGTATCTATCGTTATACATGTGAATAGTTAAAATCTAAACTACGTACTACAGGATTATCTTTCGTGCATAAAGACTGTTTCCCATAAAATTAATAAGAAATGATAATAACAATCGTTTCTAGTGCAGGTTTATCCTTATACATATAACTTTATTGAAAACAACAGAGAATTGACGCTTTCTAAGCAAGCATGCTACTTGCAAACATGAATCCACCTCACTGGCTATAAGGTGAGTTCGCAGTCGAACTCAAGCACACAAAATAAAAAACCAACTGAGTAAATCATCTCATTCGTGAAGAGTGGCAACGTTTCTATAACCAAGTTCAACTAGAACAAAAGCTAATTTTTACTAAGCTACAGTTAAAGCTAAACCAATTTTATCAACAACTAATGCCAACAGGAATTACTGAAATTTATCTTTCAATTCTTACAGCCTTCACCTGTCTGCTTGTCCCTTCTTATAAAAGTTCCAAGAGTCCACCAATATAAATTCGAGCTATTGTAATACAATTGAATAACAGTAAATAAGGTTATATCGTACATTTATTCCAACGCGCTAAAATTTGCGTATCTAGAGTCTGGGCACAAAACCCGTCACGTTCGACAAAGGTGAGGAGCGTGGCAGATCTCTAACGAATGTTTACCTTCAACTTGCTCACGTTGCTACTATGTACGTGCGAATAATATTTTCTCATTAAATCCTAATTCTTTATAATATTTTCCAAGAGCGTTATTAAAGTTTGGTTGTAATACTGATTTGATCCATAAGTTTTTGCTATTATTAATAACCGACTAATATTATTGTTATTCTATGTATGTATTTATTAGAGGTTCTATTAAATGTTCGTTGCAGATGTACATGGGCCGTAAGGGTGCGTTTCCAACAAGGATGAGCGAGGATGCGTAGCGAGGAATGTGTTTGTTAAGAACCAATAGGATCCCTTCATTTGCCTAGCCTCGCTCAGTACGCTTGCGTAGTGGAGCGAGGTTAACAAAAACATTCCTCGCTACGCATCCTCGCACGACCATGGTAGAAACGCACCCAATGGTCGTTTATAACTGCGGAATGGGAATGCTGATATAATTAATTATCAATATAAAAAGCTTTCCTAGTGCTAACAGTGGACATGCATACGAATTTATTCAAAATAAGGATAATAAACGTCTTTGGCAAAATGAAATGCCTTCTTATAATTTCTAGGTGACCTCCATATAAATAAGTAACGACGGTCGAGTGTGACATCTGAACAGTATTACACAGTATTCTAGTATAACACTCAAAGGAATACATCAGGTCTATGACTAAATAAAATAAAAATATGTAATTGTAACGAAAATATAGTAATATGTTTAAAACCAATACGGAAAACATTATTAACTATCTTATCAACCGTAATTATTAAAGCATGCATTACCTTCTGTGCAAAAAATGAGCAATTTAAAATTCTACTCTGTAAAGTAACTTTTTCTCGAATGTTCAAATACAATAACGGGGCACAATGTGTTTTTCATTTCAGTAAATGCAAATGACAACTAGACAGGATTTATACCTGTCGTTGCTCTGCCTGCCATAAAGGAGCGACTCTTTTCATTATACCAACCGCCTATACGAGGACAACGTCTATTCATTCCTGCAACGCATACTGCCTATTTATGCGTATTCTATTGTTTTTACTTTTCGCCTTTTGATCATCGCGGAAGCGTAGACGCATATATTCTATTTACAAATATACTCATATCCTAATAAATACAATTAAATTCCAATAGATAACTACATCCATCTTCGTAATGCATTTCCTTATACAGAACCTAAACGTAATATACAGTAAAATACCTTACTCAGCCTCATATATTGTTTTCCGTTTGATGTTTTCAAATGGAATGATTGAAAACGAATACCTTGACAACTGATATGTGACTGATTGGTGTGAGAAGGGAGAAAAGCATTCTGTCGGGGTGTCGAATACAGAATATGCCATTCCATCAAATTTGAATTAATATGCGGATATGAATCCGATATTGATAATCGTCAAGGATTAACTGCTTCCGGGAATGAAACAGCTGCGTTCTGTCTGCGGTTGCAAATATGATATGAAACTAAAGATTACGCATTCGAATGATTCTAAATGCTTTAATATGTCAGTCAATATTAACAAAATACTTTTGGAATCTTTGTATTGCGGATTAAACGGTACTGATATTGATTATTTAAAATATTCAAACGAAGTTTAATAAGGTAATTAAATGAGTTCTATTTATAGGTATACGTTAATGATTTTTCTTTTCTTTTCTTTTCTTTAATTATGTCTTTCTTTCTTTCTAGCAATAAAACGTATCACCAACAGTACAATCACTACAGTCGCCCGCAACAAACATGAAACAAACAAGAATCTCTGATGGTTAAATGCAATTGTAATATTATTGATTGTTATATCATTTATGTTAGTAACTGCGACGTCACAACAGTCGCCTGAGGGATATTTGAAGCAGAGTAATAATACACCCATACATATTTGTATATACATATATATGTACATATATCATAACGTCATGTATGTATATAAAGTACCTGCTCATATATGGGAGTCTTTTATACTTTTTTATCCATTACTGCTATAGAAAATCGTTCTGAGCCACACGAGTGGTTTACAGATATCTATTTTGCCATGATAGTTTACAATAAAAGGCACTGCATATACGTGAATGCTATTATTCCGACGATATTTTATCTCTCTATGGTTCCTGTTATTGCCATACACGGCATCAATTCGGTATAATGTTTTCGCCACTCTTTTGCGGACCAAGTTGGACAAAAGGGTAGACTTTTAAAAAACCGGCCAATTCTACATTTGTCAGTCGTTACACATGCGTCTATTAAATGTACTTTGATCGGACTATTATGAAATATAAATTGTTCAAAGTGAACTACACTAAATATGACTAATTAATATAAACAATCCGAAAACGCTTTCGTCGATATTTTTTCTATGTTCGTTATTAATTCTACTTTTATCGCTTATGCTCCATCAAAATAGCGCACAATAAATTATTCAAACTAATCGGAGCATATTAGTTCACATCACGAATACATACTGTACGAATCACGAATTGGAACAAATTGATTACTGGAGTGCATACAGCGACATGAACTGAAATTTGCATTTACAGAGCAGATTCGTTTTAGATTCAACAGTAGCTCTATTTTTTGAGTATAATGTTGCAGTTTGTGTAATAATAACAAAAAACATTTTTGCTTAACTTCAAGCTACTAAAAAACGTAATAGTTTTTAATATTGCTTGGCAACGACATAATTACGTGTGGTAATTAAAAAAAATAAGAAACCGAGGTATGATAAAAATTGATATACATATGTGTAATAATTTATAAATAATAGTCTTAAGAATTTTTTACCGTTATTGTAATTTCAAACAAAACAGTTTAAAATTCAAGCTCAATTAATTGTACCTACAAACGTCAAAATAGCATAAAATTAATGTAGTGAATATTTTGTAAACAAAACATTGATATAAGTACAGCATTGTAAGAACCGTACCAAACAGATATACATAATGTACATATTATTAAACAGTAGATAGGATTTGAAAGCGCGGTTATCAAGCAATTCTCAAATCGCTTTACTTAAATTGTATTTACTTAAATAGAGGTAGTGCTACAAAATAAGAGAAGACAAGCCCATTATGCAGTGCAGAGGTACTCGTATTGTAGTTGACAGCGGGGGATCGTAAACATTCGTTAAGCATTCCTTTGTATTATCAATGCTACGTTAGAGAGCACAGCTTGTAGGGAATTTGGAACTAATACATAGATACATAATGATATCACTGCGAATTTGTGGAGAATCTTTGCAAAACTTAAAATAGTATCGCAATTGGAAACTGGTACCATCCTAATAACAACTATCGCAGTGCGTATGTCAAAAGATGCAATTCTTCCACGTGTCTTTATATTGTAATGTGTCTTTATATTGTAATTATACATGACAGTTTTCAAGGAAATTTTGGTTAAATACAACCTATGTACATATGTTCGACATTTTAAGTTTTGACCAAAATCTGATTGATAAGCGTAATTGTGTGTTTTGAGCCACGTGTGTGTTTGTATTTTGCACATGTTCACTAAATATTAGTATACTATATAACAATGAGTGACTAACATTGGTTAAATATTTGATTCATAAGAAAAAAACAACATGACACCTAAAATCTACGTCCCGGCAGTTTTTAATGACATTTTCGATAAATTGTACAGCTTTAATACTACAAAGGGAGACAAGACAACGACCTATTATGCAGTGCGGAGGTAGTGTCGTCACAACGGGAACTCGTAAACATTCGTTAGGCATTCCTTTGAGCCATCAATGCGACGTTGTGAGGCACAGCTTGTTGGGAATTTGGAACTTGCGCAGATATATTGGTACTGCGATAAATGTTGTAGACGATGTTTAATTACTAAGACAAAGGAATTGTCTATGCATGAACATATTTGATTAAGAATTTATATACAGTTAAAGTTAGTATTTGCACGTATAATGCTATGACCAATTTGAACTTATTTTTGAGCTAAAATTGTGATCGTCATTTTCAAATATCACAACCATTATGATTGATTCATTTTAAAATTAGGTATCTATGTCTTTATTATATCGTGTATATTATATATTAGGGATGCCTATAGGCATATTAGATATGTATATGCTTATGTAGCCGTAGTAGGAGAACGTGACAATACAGTACGAGACAAGAAAATGTTTTGGCTGTCTATTTAAATTCTTATCATTTGAAACTGGAACACGACGTGAGTTCATTGTGAACCGGGGTAAATTCAATCAGTAGTCATTTTTCTATATAACATATTTCTTTGAATTTCAATTTATTGTACTGTATCCGATGGAACATTGTTGAGACAATATGATTTTACGACCTAGCCGATGAGGTGAGGACAAATTGACAAAAAATATTTTTATTCTACAAATTAATATTGAAATTTGAGCGTCTATCGAATATTTGAGAGGAATATCAGCAACAGCAGTTATATCCAAAATTCATATACAGAGAATCAAAGAAAAATGTCTCATTTGAATAACTCATCTGTTTTATAATTTATCCAAAAATCGTATAAGATAGAGAACTCTTCGTTGAGATATTTTACGTCCACATTCAGCCAACTATCTGCAGTATTATGATTTAAAAATTCTAGCCGCGTTTGATATCTTTCCACGCTGCATGCACTGGTTGACTTCACGGCGATACGCCTCGCAGATTTGTATGGCCGTCCAATTGTCACGTGCGACATTTGCGCGCGTATACGGATTATCTTGTTTATACCTACTGGGTACCAGCGAAGAAATATGCGGTAATATGAAAATGTTATGGAAAAAAATACGAACGAGTATAACTGGACTAATATTATGTAGGTACAGTCCCAAACCAGCTGTTACTAGCGAATATTCACCAACTAATTCTTATGAAACACCTATTAGTAATTAACTAAATTCAAACTAACAGTTCCCTTCCAATTCCGTTCCTATGAGAAGTTGGTTGCACTTGACACTGCTGCCTACTCGTTTGCTATTCTTTTACATATGTATTTCATATATATGTTACATATGTAACAGATGCTTACATTCAATGCTTTAATATAGGAGCGGTCAAGTCGCTAAGCAACAAAATGCAACTCTTCGTTGGAACCAACCATGTACCAAACTGAGTCGTTTTATTCGAGGCACACGTGACTCCATTGCGTTTATTCCTATTGATATTAGAGAAAGCGACTGCTTTGCCCACTTCATTAAAACTAAACGTGAAACTATTTAAATTAAAGGGAAAGCAGCTGCCGAACATTATACGCTACATTATATTTCATATCACACAACAAATACATTCTACTCGCTAATAAGAACGTAAATATAAATGTTACATAAAACGGTCTCAAATTTCCGGCAACCCATGTAAAACCACTAAAACCATTAATGTTAATAGCTATAGGCGTGTTGACATCGAACACAAAGCCTCACTTGAGTAATGAAATTGACATTAATCAAGCAGGCACTTCTCTACCCGTGAAGCGTTGTATTGATATCGAGTTATTATTGAAATATGGTATTTACGAGTATATTTATTATACTATAATATACACAAACTTTCACTACAGAATCTAATTACCAAATGCTAGACTGTTAAAAAGTGTTTAAAATTGGGGAAAACTTAATTTATTCAGTAATAAAGTATTATTATAACAATTACCTAGCTTCATTTTATAGTTATTGATCTAACACTTGATTGATACACAACTTTAAAATTTTCTGTACATACGATCAAATTAAGTTAAATCCTTTATTGCGGAATTACTCTGCATGTCGCATATATCGCGAACTCATAACTTTACCCCCTACCAAAAATCTCTAAACACGCCTAAAGACAAAGACAAAGACAAAGACATTTATTTGCACAAATATGGGTACATTTAGAGATGTTATAGAATTGCTAGTTCACTCCATATTTTGCCTTTTACAGCGTAAAGATGTTTTCACTTTAAATATGTATTTCGTCTCATACTATCGTGAATACCTAAAGTGATACATAAATACAGCGTTTGGTTCGTCTCGTGATTCAATTTGTTACCTTTACAAACAGGCATTATCAGCATTCAGGGCGAACACTTCGTATCTAAACTTGGATTAAGTCGAATCTTCGGCGTAACGTAGGCGGACACAGTAAACATTTCGTTAACTATTCCTTTGTCGTGAGATCAGCGTGACGATCATGAGAAAGGCACGTTTTGTTTTTGATACAATCCCATTGATGTTTGATCTGTGTCAAAATATCGAAAGACCATCAAGCGGTGATCTGGCATTAGCGTCCCCTCATAGAATTTTTTGAGTTTAACAATCGACACAACTGACGTTCTTAGTGTGGATAGATGTACTAATACATGTTATGTTGTTAAACAAACGTATGTAGATCTGAATTATAACACGTAACTATTATAAAATAAACGTGATCACAACCTTTTTCAATATTATCCAGTAACGATACTGTAATCGGACTCGAAAGTATTTAACTTTTTTAGAAAAAAATTGAACTTTCCACTAACTGCTAAAACTACTTCTACAAATATAGAAATACTCGAAAAAAGCCAGCTCAAGTTCTTTGCGGTCTGACAAAGGATAAAGCGGGATATACGACTACATATAAGCAGGTTCAAGTGTGCGAGAGAATTTTTAAATTGGCCTTTAGTCTGACATAGTTTGTAGCTTATTCTAAGTAGTCGCTTTCTTGCCGAGCTTTGCTCAAAGGTAAGCTACTTATTAAACAATTTCTCCTGCAAAGTTTTTTGCATTCGAATCTCTGCGTAAACATTATATTATTTAATTGGAATGTTTAAGTATTTATAGATCCTAACAAAAACAAACATGAAAAATGCGGTAAGTTCTTTGTCAGCCAAGGACACGGCCAAAAACGGTCTAATATAAATGAAAATGTCACGTTCTACATACTTTCTTTAAAGGATACTAACTAGCACATTACAGCTAGTCGATAAGTTGAGTGTTGCCCATATTAAATCTAAATATTTTATAGTATTCGACATGTATGCAATCGCGATGTTCGCAATCGTAAAGAGTTTAGTAAAGAGTTACGATGGGTATTGGAGCGAGCTGTTAAATTAGAATTTATAATCACAGCTTAACAGATAAATACTCGTGAATAACGAAATTTCCCGCTAAATTTAATCAGAATTCGTAATTTAGGAGCCAATTTCAGTAGCCAAAGAAATAAAATCCTTTGAACAAGTAGGTAGGCATTTACTAAATCTTATTACAATCTCGGGCTGAATCTAGGCTAATCTGATATTTCTGATATAAAATTGGATATAATAGTCTTTTAGAGAAAATAAGATCAAATATGATGGGAAGAAATTGTTAGAGCTAAATCCATTGAATTTGTTCAAGGAACACCGTTTTTTAAATTACATTACAAATTAATATTTAACGGGAATGTTAAACAAGTAACCAGTTAAAACCAGCACTGTATAGAGATGCATGTATCAAATAGCAATGCAACAAAATAAATATTGATGCTTATTCAGTGTGGAACTATGTCTCATTTGGTGAATCTCGGTTAAGAGGTTTCTCCTGTGTTCTAACCTAACCTAACGTAACCTGTCTCAATAAGAACTAATACCAAAATTATCATGCCCACAATTTTAACCATAGGCCTCAAACGTATATCCATAATGTATAAACGATGGCTTTCGCAATGTTTGTCAATACACAGCTATGAAGTAAATATCTATTTACCTAAATATAAGCCCTTTTGTCAGTATTTACAATTAAAAAAAGATGAACTCTGATGCAGATTCTAAAACAACATATCGAGTTCCTTAAAAGTTACATAAAATTTTATGTTGCTATAAATTTTAAAGATACCATCTCATTTTTGATGTCTAATAAAGATAAGATGAAGAATTTTAATTAAACGTTATATTTAAATTAACGAAGTAACACAACGCCCCTTAAAATTCACCCTTACCCATTGTCGCATCGCGAGTGACGAAGCGTTGAGAGATAAATTTAAGGTACGAGTACATGTTTCTTGTTTTCGTTAACAGTAGTCCGATTTTAAAAAGAGTAAGTGTTCGTGATTATATAAGCCATTATATGAATATAATAATTTAAAATAACTTTAGGACCGATTAAAGTAATTAATCAGCTGATAAACTACATATGAATATAAATATGTTAATAAATACAAATATAGAAAATTACCCAGCCAAATACAAACAAAAATATTCTTACTTATCTCACAAATATTAGTCGAGCAGAAATGTTGTTAAATTTACTTGTCCCTAATGGGGTAGGCAGAAATATATCTGTCCTTACAAACCTGCCGTCCTGCGTCTGCGTCCATCACGGTCTTTATGCATATTAAATGTATGTTACATTATAATTATATTTATCCAATAGGAGTACATACAATAAAATCTATAATATAATATTTAAAGCTATGTTTTTTATTATAATAAGGGGCTATTTATCATAAAAATTAGTAGAGCATAAAGTACCTACTAGTGTATCTAAGTTTCATCTCCTAAAATGAAATTTAAACTTTATACTTAATACTTGTTCGTATTTCGAAACTCGTTTCTCGTATTTCATAGAACAAGTGCGCTCGTAGGCTCTACCGTTAACCGTATAAACGTAGAATTGTATAATAAATATCTTTAAAAGCCTTCTCAAGTCGGTTATTGTAGAGATTTTCTTATAATTGAATGCAATTGCAAAAGGCTGTCTTCATTTTAAAGTAATTAAGCGAATACTGAAATCTTTTCAATGAAAACAACATAATATAATATCTTATCAATTAGACGTAATATAATTAAAGTATTTACTGGTAATGTTTTTGAATTTAACATATTCTAACAGCCCAAAATCCCGCGACGGCTAGACTTGTGTTATTTTTATAAAGCTGAAAGTTTATAGCGACTTACATGACGTACAATACTATTTAGACTAATGAATATATTATTACAAACTGACAGGTAAATTACAGTTAAAGTTTACCTCAATTTTGTAATAAAAGCCGTTTACGTCGACTATCCGTGCACGATATCATTAGATAGACGTCTACTGTCTGTAACGTTACTGCGTTACTGAGCAAAGCGGCCTATATAAACGTCTTGTGATGGTAATAATACGTTATATATTGTACTGACCATAAAATAAAGGTTAATGTGCGTAGGATTCACATAAAAAAAATCCACGTTTATTATACATATATTGTAAAATTCAGAACAATAGTTTTATTAATAATTAATGGAATTCAAACCTCACACCTATTTTTTAATATTGTTTTATATATATGACTTTTGACAATTTTTGTTATTAAATTAACGTCATAGGTAATCTTTTGTTTCAGGGCCTACTTTATTGTCAATTATACTCATTATAAGTTATTCTATAATAAAATCTTTGACAGTCCCTAGCTTTATATGTCTCTACTGTGCTCGTAGTTTTAATTGTTTATGGTATCAACCGTGCGAAAGCGAATGTTATAGATATTCTCCGCCTTTTCACTTTACAGTATACCGAGTACCTACTTCGTACCCTATATTATTTTTAAGTGTGTATTCAGTGCCTGCATTCACAACATTTGCTCGCGTGAAGTATTCGATTTTCATTCACCGTGAAGTGTTTGTTCAATCCTTCTATCTATATAGGTCAATGGAAACTGGGGCAGAAACGGGGGCTGAAAGGAAATAAACCTAAGATTGTTTTTCCATCCATGTTAAAAGGAAAGTTATGTTGTTTTCCGACACTTTGATTCGTTAACAAGTAAGGAAACAGTCATTTGCGCCTCAGTGAATGGTAGCGTCAGTTAGAGGAATCATCGATAATTTCTATATAGCAATACTTACCTTTTCTCAATATTAGCACTATGATTTTCTGACTATTCCGAGGACTTCGGAGCGCAGACGTCTACGTCGTAATTCTACGTCTTAAATAAAAATATATGATAAATGACACTGTACCATACAAATAATCAAGAAAGGTTATTTTAAAATAGAGAGAGAAAGTTTTAATATCAAATTACTGTTAAAGTATTGTTGACTGTGCTCGTGCTGATTAGAGCGTCGCGCTTCATATCTTTGCCAACTTTAAAATATAAGCACTTGCGATACATAAAATATTTCTGTTTATTA
Source organism: Aspitha aspitha aspitha (assembly GCA_018246895.1). Taxonomy (NCBI): domain Eukaryota; kingdom Metazoa; phylum Arthropoda; class Insecta; order Lepidoptera; family Hesperiidae; genus Aspitha; species Aspitha aspitha. Next base: position 34,190 of record DWGJ01000095.1, on the reverse strand, counting down.
CTAATTGTGTAGCGTAAGAAACGTCGAAATATTGTTTTTTCTCTTGAAAACTCATTATTACAATGTTTGGGTTATAATAATTATCACGGTAGGTAACCCGTAATTTAAAGTAGGTATATAAAATTCTTAAACAAAAATAACGATTAACCATTTTACACTATGGATTTTACAATATGATTATCGCGTTAACCCTTCTCATCTTGAGATAAGGAGACGTTTCCAACGGTGGAAAGATAAATGGGTTGACGATTAGGAGATATTAATTTACATAAGAGGCATATTTAATTACTTACCTATATTTTCTTAGACTTGCCGATCTGTATTACAAACTCCCAGCTTTGCGGAAATCTGAAGGAATTTAAATATTTATTCTTGATATGATTGGGATTCTTTTAAAGGCCGCCCTCACGTACTGTGGGATAGCCCGTGGGAATGTGCGGCGATTTTTATTTATGTTCGTTTACTTTCGTAAACATTCAGTTTCAGTTTTCGTCTCGAATATATTTTATAACTCTCGATATTCTCTATCTAAATAAAAATGTTATCTTACAAAGTTTTGTTATACCTATACGCTGCACAATAGCTGCGCATCTATCAGTCGGCCCGGAGCAGACGTTTCCCATTTATCGTGTCTGAAGGCTTGATTGAATGTGAAAAGATCCTTCACGATCTTTTAATATAAATCACGATATTTTATACTTTACTCTCGCTCACATAACTATCACGTATAGTATATATGTATTTATATGTGTCGGAGGCCGTAATTGTTACGACATCGTTCATCTTAATAGACCAATTTAAATGTTTAATAATTTTAATTGTTGCCATTTTGGTAAAATCCATAACATACTGACGACCGTTACTCGAATATTTTAAATGAATAAATAATAATAAATAATAATGTAATATTGTTATAGTTTCATAGAATATCAGAAATGTTTATACCTATTTCTAGTAGGGAAGAACTCAATGTATTTATGACATAACGTCACATACAAACCTTTCGCAAAACAAGGCCAACATAGCGTTTTACAAAGCTACAGAACATCGGTCAATTGTACTGCGAAATTAACCGGAAACCGCTTTGCTTCTCGGCGTTTTCTTTAGTCTGGAATAAAAAACACGCCCAGTACCTACACGCTGTTAAATACCAAAGTGAGTGTAATTTCTGTAACGTTACGAGATCGAGTAGGTACACAACCGGCACACAGGTGGCACGGATATAACGGGATCAAGGTCTCATGTACGAGTCATCTGGCAAACACCGAATGATATTGTTCTTGTATGTACGGTGGCATCTGAGTGCAAGTTGCAAGGTTTTCCACATGCAACTATGAAACAGAAATTCCGTGACCGAACACTTTTATATTAACGATTGTGTATTTTCTTGTTGATCGTACATTTGTTGAGTGATAGTGTTGACAGTATATTTAAATATATGTATTCATTTATTTAAGAATCCATTACTACAAATTTGTTCGCAACAATTTTGCCACTGACTAATAATTTGTGGATGGTTATATAAAAAGTTTTTCTTTTTTTTTATTGGAATAGAGTAGCAAACGAGCAGGCAGCAGTCACAAGTTGCTGCTGCCACCCATGGACATCTGTAACTGACTCCTAATATGTCTGTAAGGACTGTTAGTGTGTATTCAGTTAGTATAAGGAGTTAATATGAATTAGTTGGTAAATATTCATTAGTAATAGGACTGCAGGAAAGGGGCTGTTAGTGATATTAGCCAAGTTAGTATGTGTTAGTAGGTGCAATTAATAAGTGTTAGTAGTTATCCAGTCAGAAGTCGGTCACAGATGCGTTGTTACTCTTGAGGACTAAGATGGTCGCCTCTGGTATACAAGTGGACCGGCAGCCACACCCTTCGGACCGAAACACAGTTGAAACAACTGCTTCAGGTGAACGGCAGAAATAGGTGTTGTGGTGGTGGTACATACTTCTCCGGGCGAACCGTATACAGGTCCTACCCCACTACCACACGTAGAATACGTGTAGATGTTTATATAATAGCTATTTATTTAACTGTTATTCATACACTTTTACACTGTTAACTTTTCTTATCAGAAACGCCTCAAGACGGTATCTTAATTGACGGAACTCTCTGCATTAGTATTTTTTACGTATACATAACGTTACATATGGTTTTCCTTTCACGAGCATTTCCCTAAACGCATCTTAATGCCGAGACATAACATTAGCTCAGGTCAGCGGCACAGCTATCTCTATTTAAATTTTAATGTAAACTGAGGTTAAATGATATAAGGTTAGGTACATATGTATAATTTTTTAGAAATTTCACAGTTAACCGGTAAGAATAACGACAGTTGTCCTGAAAAATGCTCACTCTTAAATAAACATTATTCATGATGCTCAGAGACGAGATGAAACGCTTGGTGTATAAAAATTTGCAAGAAACTGTTTATATATGAAATTATATTTGTGTGATCAACATCTATAAACTCAAAGCCCAATTTACTCGTGTTTCATGAATAGTTACATCGTCTCTATTAATTCTTGCTGTCACGTGCATATTTAACTCGAAGATTAATTAATTACTCTTCACTATTTCTACGAAACTGTCTATGCACACACTCATTTCCACACTATTCTTGTACTGACATTATAATTAATGTATGGCATGAGTAATTAGTTCGTTGTTGAAAAATACCTCAATGCTGAATACAGAACTTGTTTGGGTTGTCACAGACGTAAAGCAGACATTAACAAATTTATTCATTTGAGGATATTTTACATATTTTACATTGGGCCACTAGGTTCCAAATTAGGCGGTTTGCGTAACGGGCAAAAGGTGGCTCTACATGCCGACAATAATGAGACAACTGATATATGTACCTTCTACATATCAATGGTAATATAAAAAATATGTAAAAAAGATATATTCGTTCTAAAAATTTTTTGTACTGGGTGGAAATCAAACTAACAATCCCCATATACCTACAACATTTAACGTCATTAATTACAGGACCTGCAGGAATGTCAATGTTACTCGGATATAAATTCAAAAGAGCGCGTATACCTACGTAGATAAGGACTTTATTTTTAAGTACAAAAATATCTGTATTTTACGTTCAAAATTATTGCATGTTAGGTAGTTCAGATTGTTTGCTATGAAAGTTAAAATTTAGATTGTACTTCAACTTTTCCAGCACCACTAAAAATTTTTATTTACGACCCGAAAACTAGCGACCCTCACATCTCGATTCGACTATAGAAATTAACTTCAAACTTGGCACCGAGAACCAATTTGAATAATTGTAGGGTTTTCAATAAAAGAACTGTAAAAGTGATTTGTATTATTGTTAGAGTAATCAAATTTAAGTATTAAAAGATAATTCGAATTGTGCTGGAATATATACGGTTTTTAGCCAATCTTTTTTTCTCAAAGATATAACCCAGACAGACTGAGAAAACTTGCGCATGTAAGTAACAAATAATTAATGCTAACGAGGGCAAGTCTACGCGATAGTAACGAAAAACTCGGGCTGTGGGTGACAAAAAGTAACTAAAAAGCGACAGACTGCAGATGAAAACTGCAAACTGGAAATCGTTGAGTGAAGAAAAATTTGACTTCACCGTTCCTCTTTATTTATTTGCATCAAACAGTATTTTGAGATATCGCTGCTTTTTATGAATACTCGCACAAATTTTGAAAATACCAGTTTATAACACAAATAAATCGTTAACATTCCTTATTTGATACTCAGTAAGACTCACATTCATAACGGCAAAACCGGCATAATGGCGCGCAAAAATGTCATTTTGTAATTGGTTATATTCTACTACCTATATTGATTTATTGTTTAATTTTCAAATAGCTACCCTATAAAAATGTGGATTTTGGATTGTGCGAGTATTCATGAAAAGCAGCGATATATATAATATACGAGTATATATGTTCCACGCATCGTATTTCGTTCCAAATAAAATAATAATTCTCTGTAATATAGCAATGCCCTTGCTATTTAAGCAACACATTCTAACATATAATATAGTTTATAGCTAATTTTTAACGACCCCACGTGCTTGTGAAATGTGTTATTATAAGGTTTTATGACGGCGTAAATTATATGAGCGGGTGCTTATGTCGTAATTTTGTATTTCATACCGTAACTATTATATACCTGAAATCAACGTAATAAAGTTAAGATTAAGTAAATAAAGACGTAAATTATGTATGATCAGAATAGGGTGGTACGTGAAGAAAGAATGATGATAATACATTCTAGTTACTCATTTCACAATGTAGAGGATCGCTAAGAACGGATTGTACTTACGTATTGAAGCCTGATTTTCATCCACTAACACATCCAACCATACAACGCAACAAAACTATCCGGTGCTATAATTAATGTTAACGTTGCTGCGATAACCGTGACCACGGAAGCGGATGCTGTACTATTTCATCTTTATTGGGTTATTGAAATTTTACGGTTTTTACTTTCGTAAAAAAAATTCTTTGAAATTATTAATAAATAAGTAACAATTTCTCTTCATTACAATGACGTTTTTGTAATTAACCACAATATTTCGGAATCACGTTGTCAAAAAAATGTAAAACATCCATGTAATCGTTGCAAATTATTACTAACAATTGCAAATGCCTTTTATCCAAATTCATAGGTCTTGGTATATTAATAAGAAAGAAAGACAGAAAGAAAGAGTTTATTTTCCGCCATCCACACCATGACACAGAATCAACAAAATAAAAAAACAAGAAAAAGAAACAAACAAATGAAAAAATCATAATAATAAACATCGTAACATGCAAAAATGAATAAAGCGATAAAGAGACATGTTGGTATATTCATATTAAGTTTTTAAAACCAATTTATACTCTTACGAAGTGCGGATGGGTAGCTAATAAATATAAAAATAATATACAATAAAATATAAACACCACCTGAATTAATACGATTAACACTATACGTAAAAATGAATAAAACAATACCTGGCTTGCTCAGTTACAATAAAAACTGACTATCATTCGTAAGTTACTATTGCACGTTTACGCTTGGTGGTCCAATAAAGCTTCACAGAGCATCAATCATTGTGTCATTTTCTGGTGGACTGGGGAAAAATGGCTTCATCGACTTCGCATCCTCAGAGAAATTTCGAACTCATTAATCTTCCACTAGCGAAAGGCGATTATTTATTCGGGCAACTGTTCACTTTTCAATATTTCATCAAGTGCTCCGCTAATTTATAAAATTTGAACTCCATTGACGCTTTACTTAATTAATCATCTCGCCAACTTATACGCTCATTCATAAATGCTCGACGCTGCTAACGCTATTGAAATACTTTCCCTTTCTGTAGTATTTCAAACAATTGGATGGCGGGATATAGAACATACCTAATTTGACACCTATGTTACGCACTTATTATATTAATAAACGAAATTGTCTAGATGATAAAAGTACCTATATAGAACCAACGTAGAATTTTGTAGCTTTTATGCCAAATTTCGGCATCGAAATAGTCTAATGATTACGTATTTATAAAGCCAAAGTGCGAAGATAAAAGATAGTAGGAACATATGAATTTTTATATCATAGTTAACAATCCTCTATTACATACGAGAACGGAAGTTTCAGTTGGTCGACTTATGTATGCGTTAACTTCGCCCTAGTTTGAAATGTGTATTTAATAGTAAGTCACGTGAAACCTACAACTTACAAGGTAGTTAATGTTGAAAAGCTCTGAATACTCGCCACGAAATTAATCGTACCTTATTTTCGCAAGGGAAAAGTAAGTATTCATGCTTTTGTTGAGAAATAACAATATTAAAATTAAAACAGATATTCTGGATAACACAATAAATTTAACAATAGAAAAAGCCTAGTGAATCATTTTACCAGTTAAACCAAACCTGGAATGTGATTGTAGCATTTAATACGCATGAATTTAATATTTTTGACAGTGTATTTCATTGACAAACTGACGATGTGAACGATTTGACTTGAAGTAAAATCGTGATTTAACTTGTAATTGCTAAATATCCTATAATAGGAATAAACATCCTCAAGAAGAGTAATAATTAAAGTCTTCTTGCATAGTCGCGTGAGCACGATTCTCTAATCTATAAAAAGTGGAAAAGTATGTTAAAATGTAATGTAATGTGTTTAACTTGCCACATAAATTGCTGTATAACGTACCATATGCATATAAAATAAGCTGATTTTGTTAAAACCAAATATTGTGTAATAGAATTAGTTGTATATGAATTGAAAGTCGCCTCACACGGAGACAATAAAGGGACCAAATTATATCCTAAATTCCAATTTACTGCGCCATTTTTTCAATCCCCACCACGCATTGGAACTCGTTCTTATTTGTTCTCAGGTGAACATCTCGTCTAATAATTTAGGACAGGGTATAACTATTTTGTGGTAAACAGAGGGGCCTTAGGAGTAATAGCAGCAATCTGGAACGCCCCAAGACTCCGCACGTCTCCCGAATTTCCCTCGGGAATATCAACTTTAGCGCCGGTTTTCACATTAGCGAAACTACATAGAAACGAGCGACGACCGAATGAACGAAGCATTCGTACATTATTCAGATAATACCATAATACGATTCAATATCTTTTGCATATTGTACATCTAATTGGTTTCGTGTTTTCTTTCTTCTTGTATCTTTTTAAAAATGAAACGTAAAAAGTTGGGATCCGCCAAACATTTAATTAAGCACCGTTGAATTTTGTTTCACTATAACATTTGTTTTTATGAAACATCATTTCGTTTTTATTTATCTAAGTTCTCACACTTTTATAACAAAATGTCTGCTATTGTTCAACGAATGAATAATAAAATCGTGCTAAGCTCCGTGTACCATAAATGCTTCGCTGTCTGTCGCTTTATGTTTAAATTAAACGCTCAGACATTTTGTCGTGTGACGCTGTGTCGATATAAACTGAAATTACCAGCTCTGTGCCTGGATTCAACCTGACACGACGAAACACCAATGCTCGCTGGAAATTGTACATTTTACTCATATATGTTGCTCGGTTAAATATAATCACCTTTACTGAGCTCCACACTTCACAAAGTAAAATCATACTTTTTCCAAGTCATTTTTATTTAAAAAAATAATAATATTTTTCGTCGAAAAAATAAGTGGTAGATGATATAGGTAGTTAGAATAGACGCCGCTAAACAAGACAGTACCAGCGCTACTGTACCTACACCTATGTATTGAAATACATACATACACCTTAAAATACACGTAATTTTGGTTTCGCTTGGAAGTCGACGGTTGGTCCCCATATATGTAGGTATATTAACATCGCTACTTTGACACTATGTACATACTAACATTTAACAGCCTTAACAATTGTATTCCCATTCTTAACAATCATATTCCCGCAGTCCTGTTGCCGATTAATACTAACTGACTAATATTCTAGTTAACCAGTCAGTCTAAATTAATACGATAAGTAAGAACTTACTGTACTAATTCACACTAACAGTCCAACATTCCTACAGTTTTATTAGAAATTTATTGCTATCATTATATCCATGGGCGGCAGCGGCCATTTGTGACCCTGCCTGGGCGTTTGCTTTTTTCATAAAGGAAATTCTACTCGGAAACAAATTGATTACGCAGATTATTTTCATGCTAATAATAGAATACTACTTATTATAACATCAACCTAGAAAAAAGCTAAACTTAAAGCAGATTATGAGCGATCACCGTAGCATATTGCAAATAAAATTTCTAGACGAAACAGTTCTGCGTGCCGACATTGAGAAGAGAAAGTTTCCTTGGCAGAACCATAATATTATTTATTTATTTACAACTTATTGCAAACTGAGAGTATAACAAATACTAAAAAACGCCAGTAATAACATATATGTTTTGTAGATAATATAAAAAAATCGCCATTTTTTCGCCAATCCTTAAAATTACATAATTCTTCTTCTCGAATCGAACTTAAAAACTTCTTGTGGTAAATTCAATTAAATCATAATGAAATTGTTTTGTTTACGTGAAGCAAATAATTAGAATTATTTATAAATGACTATTGTTACTGGTCTGTTAATTCAATTCGTTCAGCATTTAACGATTTTCGTTTCATTTCTGGAGGACTTAATACTTCTTAACGGGTACTCAATTAAAATGAGTATTGATGATTTTAATTATATCACTTTAATATTATTAGAGTCATTCAATTTATTTAGTTGTTTATAATTACATGATATACATAAAATTGTTTTTCGTGTATACATATAATTAAAATCGGAGGTAACTTTATAACAATCAAAACATGAAGCAGTGTTTTATATGTACTTGTGTACAAACTTGAATTTATCATAATTTTTCTTAGTAGGTATAATGATAGTAGTAGTGACGATTTATTTCCTTAGCAATATGTACATGGAGTTATTTAGTAGCGGACCGGCAAATGGAAGAGGTAATGTATAATTACAATGTGACACGGGTCTGACAGTCGTATTTGGGGCAGGAAAGTGGGATCTCAGTGGCGATTCCGGGCAGTACACCTGGCCATGTGGATGTACTCGCATAACTTAATATCACAGTATATTGTGAACGAATTTTGTTCTATTAAGTTTTTTCAAATGCAAAGTCCAAATTAACTAACGATCCTTAAATAAAAACATAGATAAAGAAAATACCATGTTAGTAGTATGTGAATAAGATAGTCATTTATTTCTCCTTCTACTAGGCAATTTAACGTTGAAAGGGTTTCAAATACCATTTCTGAATAAACAGAACAGTTAATTAGCGAGAACTCATCAGATATCACTCGAACAAACATATTAATTAAAAGAGTTAAGCTTTAGCAGTTTTTATTACATCATTATACCGTATAAGGTTTTGCATACGTGTTTTCATTAATTTCTTGTGTGTTGCCATTTCTTATCCCTACTTCTTAATTAACAATATTAGTCGCATAAAGATTTTAAGTCAATGTTACTTCTCCAACGACAATTGAAATATATCACGGCGGAGGTATTCAGAATAAGAACGACACAAGGCTTAAGAATCAAATGCGTATAACTTTTACGTGACCGAACTTAATTCTATTTAACTTATGAATCACTTGGAATTACTAAGTTTGGAAAAGGCTTTCCTCACGCCTTTCACTGTTGTGCTCTGCATAATTAACAAAGTAGAGGTTATCAAGAAGGCTTGGCGCGCCACTGGTTCTGTGACGCAAATCGATTTTCATAATCTGTTAAGCTTCAATACGGTTAGATATAAATAGCCTCAGTGCTAATCTAATTAACATCTTTTTTTTTCTCTGTGAAATGCTGGTCTCTGTTCAGGATGAGGTTATGGCCTTATTTTAACACGCTCACCGGACGTATCGACTGACGGATTACAGACAGACACCTCGAAGAACATTATAGAGAACTCTAAGCCTTCTTCATTGTATATGAAATCTTATCCACTCCTTATTCTAATAGTATTCTTAATTTTTTATTGAAATTAATTAGGTATTGTTGGTGATGAGTAGTTACCTACCATCATTATCCAGGATTTGAATATTGGGCGATTTGTTCCGGACGTTGATGAAAATCTCGCAGCATATCCAACATTAGTAGAATTTCAGTTCTAACACTCCAAATACATGTACCAAAAATTATTAAAAATATACGATAAAAGAAATTTGTGATATACATAGATGCGACGTACCTTAATGGATTGCAGTAATGAAAATATTAATAAACAGTCTGTTGCTATATACTTTACTCTGAAAACTTGTACTAAATTCATGATCCTAAATATTAGTTTTAAACAACTTTAAAAAATATAGCAATGAGACAGCGAAAAGGGAGGATAGGAGCAGAAATTAATTGTTAAACATTTTTTCCGCACCCTTCTTACTAAAGGGGAACGTTTATTTTTCTGGGGGTGTGTTTAAACGGCGGTTCATTTACTTAATAATATCACGAGCAATCCATCACTTTGACAGCCACCTAACTCAATGGAATGTCGATAGCATAAGTCGAGCTGCAAGTTTTTCAAAGTCATTAGATCGTGAACGATAAAGAAATATACATATTTAGAACTGGGGTACATTACGTGGGGTGTTGGACTATTTAACATATTTACGAAATACGAGTAGCAGTTACTGTGACTGCTACGAACTGAGCAGGCATTAACAAGTGTTTTTTTATAGTAATAAATTATGCCAACTATACCAACCAAATATGACTATTTTTCAATAATTTACATAGAATTCTATGTCAACTGAACTATCAATAAATGTAGGTACTACTAAACTAAATACAGCAGTAACGACAATAAGGCGATTTTAACGAAATTCGATGTGCCAGATTTATTATCAGGGTCACGATATAAGATACTTTTTAAGGCGGATAAACATATCTTATATCATTAGAAGCCGCAGTTAATAACTAGCAGTAATTTAATTTTAGGGTAAAAAAAATATAACTTTGCTAGAAAAAAATTGAAAAAAGGTAAATATTAATTAACTGGCCCATTGGGACTGGTCAGTGATTGCTAAACCAGGGGGGCGTAGATTCAATTCTTTGTATTTATATAATTAAAAATCGTTTATCGACTATACCATGAATAAAGGTATGTGTACTAGATAAACAATGACCCAGGCACAAAGATATATAATTATATTCCTATTAACTAAACGTCTTAACATCGCAGGAAGTTTGATTCTTGTATTTTTGTGTTGTAAAAGTTTATCTCTCTTAGTCCGTTATGCTTCCCTGACCTCAGTTGTATCGAACTAACGACGTTCCCCGTCTGTTTATATCTCTCGACGACAACCAATAAATATCTTGTTGGTTTTATCTCGAACCGCACTCGCTTTGGGAAGACATCGGATACTTCGTTTTATGTCCCGTTACAGTCAGCAACTAAAGTTCTATATACCTACCGATATCTGCAGTAATAACATTAAGTGCAAACTTTTTACGTTTTATGATTAACATTACAAATCACTTTTACTGACACCTTCTCTTATTGTTCTAATTTTAAACCTGATCTTCTATAATGAAATTTTAAACATGGTCTTCCATGCTGGTTTTACCTGGTTGACAGATTTCAAATATCCTAGCGAACACTATGGAAAATTCCAAGAGAAGTATGTAGTAATACCCCATTTGTCCTAATTTAAATCGCCCATTTCGGAGGTCTAGATTCGAATCCTAGCACGCAACTCTGACTTTAATTAATTAATTTCCTCTGAAAAATTTACATTACACTTACATTTTCATTTTTGTTTCTAACCTATAATCCCTGTTCTTTAAAAAGTCATTTTCCAATTTACCAAAAAATTATTGTGTCCTGGTCTCGATTTATACATCAAAAACTTTTTTTGAAAGTAAATATTGAGGAAGACTACATTGAACGTTTCTTGGTAAAGATCAATATTAATAGAAACTTTAGTAAATCCTAACTATACATATTAGATTTATGTATTGATATGACCGAATTACAATGAAACAGGATAAAATAATATAATAAAATAAAAGATTTGAAATAAATTCTCATGATTTATTAATGTATTGTCTGAAGTCAACAAAAGTGCTTCATAAACCGTGCTATGTACACTTATATAAAAATATATTTACACGCTGAACGCTTACAGCACTTTATATCCTACGTCGATAAACATTATTATATATTTACATGTTTGTTGTGTTTCATTTAATGTAAGGAATATTCGGTAGAACATCGGGCCTCCGTCGATGGTGGGCTCCATGGTGCCTCAGGTGTATAACTGATTCTCTCATTTTTTGTTCCCTCAAAGCTCGTATGTATGCCTCGTCAACGAAATGTCTTTTTTTACCCGCACGCAACATCGGCTTAACCGACTCCCTTTCACTATCTTTAAATAAAACACACCACAGAGACTTATCTTTATTATCCCATAACAATGACTTCGTATACTCCTTCAATCTTCTACTGTTCTCCTCGACGCGCCGCATTGCTATTTCTATTTTAATCAAGTCCTTGTAATGATCCGATACGGGTGGCGACGTGGAGACGTTATTACCCTCTTGCGATCTCACGGAGCTTATATTAATTCTCGACAAGTAATAATTCTCATATTGGCCAGACGATCCTTTGGTCCGCAATAACCACACGACACTGGCGATGAACGCACACGATACCGCAAAAGTTAATATTAGTAAAGTAAGTCGCAACGCTGCGCTGGGGGACGCACAACTCATATCACTTTTTGTTTACGTTTGCCTACGTCTATTGCAGGTTCGTACATAACGCGTCGGCGTAGCACGTGAGCTACGAACAGCTACGAGCGTCCGCTCTCTACGTCTTGTCGCTACCAACTGCCGCGCTCGCCTCGAGCGGGGTTCGGCGCAGTGACTCTGTTTGTATCTGTTGTAATTTGCAGGCCAAATCTGCATCCAAGCTAGCTGCAGATGCTTTCAAATCTCTTTGTGTAAGCTTTCTTTGCTCCGAGCAGTCATTGTGCAAAAAGTTTTTAAACTGCTAACTACGGAACGCTCATAATTGCCAACCCTAATGTTGAATACTGAACGCTCATTTGTGCGGTACGTATTGTCCACGCAGAATGGTCGTACAATGTAATAATACTTCTCAGTTATCTGGGACATATCGAAATGGTGATAAGTGAAGTGGGTCGATGTTCAGGGCGTTAATTCCGTAATTTGGCTGGAAAAGCGTCAACGATAACGATCTCGTCGCCGCTGCAATTATATGGGTAGCGCTTTGTGTCAAAAGAAAAAGCTACACTTAAATAAAATTACTGAGTAAATATGCCTTCACGTGTTCGTTGAAGTCGACTGAAGCCCTCTTTGCGTATAACTTCTCTTTGACTTTATTTCATTTATAGCAGAGAAAATGTTTTCGCATATATTTTCTATCTTCAATGAAACTTGTACCTTTAGTAACCTAATACAATAAGACTACCTAATGTCATAGGATGCTTTGATAAAAAGATCACTTTCTGAATTATTATCAATATCTTTCTTGCATTCATACAAAGCAGGCTTGTCGAAATTTGAATTAAGCAGTAAAAATTACCTTTTTGTTCCACAAAAGCAAAAATGCATATTACACAATTCGTTAGACAGAAACCACGTTTTTTCATTTCCCGTATTAATTTAATGTGAGAACGTTTCTTCTGTATTCGTTTCTTTCTTTTTATATGCCTTCACGATTTCATTTCAAATTCCGTAAATACTACATATTTGGATAGTATAATAATTCGTTGGATATTCTCTCTTCATTCATGTTCATTGTTTTATGCTTTTCCTCGTTGCATCTATATGTATGAGTAGCAATCTTACACAAAGAGACAGGAGTGTTCTGTTATGCTTAATAATAACGTAAACATAAAAATAAATAAATAACGGGTTTAATTTGTTCTTGATTGATAATGAGATAGGTATCGTTTTAACTCTTAAAACAAATCTACGAGATTTGAATAGAAAACAAAATTGCTCAGTAAATTCACTAAGATATAATCACTTTGTTAATTACTAAGACACTCAGTACATGACAATGTGTCCCAAAGGAGATAATTATGAAAGGGTTGATCTATTGCCGTAGCTATGCGACACTTGACATATGAGTTTCCCTATCTCCCCAGAACTAACACAATTGTGTGAACAAATACCAAGAAACAGTCCCATTCCAAATGCCTGTCTTAATGAGTTCTCATATAATAAGCTTTGTGTACATTATGCTAAAAAGGGATTATAAAACGTGACACGTTATGGAAAGAATTCAAATCAATCTATTGACGACAATCTATGAATGACAAATGGTATTAAAATCTTTCTTTCATAAGATCTAAACGCAATATCTAAAAAAATCCTAACTACATATCTTTCTTCTCTTTTAGAATGCACTAAAATTTTAATCACAGTTTATAATTAGTCGGATAAGTTATTAGTCAAGTGAATTTTGAGGCCTCAAAAAGGACGGTCCATGTCTGATTATAACACAATACAACCACTGTGGCAAAGCAGCAAAATGAGAATAGGTATATCATAATTAGCTTTCTTATTTTTACCTCTACGTGATATCTATCCTTATTATTGTTCATTGAGTAATGCCTTTTCATGGCAATTTGTGTCATGGCAAATTTGTCCAGTGTATTGTAAAAAGGCAAATATGAGAAGAGCCGGATTACTGTAAGTTATACGCCTCATCCGTCACACAACGAAGATGTATGTCGGGACCAATGTATTTTATATACAAACGACCAACGAAACGTCTCAGGTCATGTTTCATAAATTTGTTATTCATTTTCAACCTTTTTATGTAAATTGCACAAAAACCTAAATCCATAATATTATGCTTATGTTATTTTTATATATGTGTATGGATTGTAATGCTTTATATTTATATTGTACTCTCTTGCTAAGTTTGCATCTGACAACATGAGATATATTGCTTAGCGATATGGAATGTGAGTTATAAAAGAAACTAAGTCAGTCATTTTCATGGACAATTCACTCTTAATCCGAATTTTGTCTATGCCAATTTTTTATCGCCATAAATAACATAATGATTTATAATAGAATTTCCCGTTACCTCCTATCCTATTGATCCGATTTCCTTATACCGTAGCAGTTAAATAACATTTGTGTAATATGGATGTTTTATACAAAACCTTGTTGTACAGAAAAAAACGCCTATAGTTTCAAATAATAATTCTAATACATACATACTCAAACAATGGATCATTAAATAGAAACGTTGACATACTCGTACGGTATAGATTCCAAGTTTTAATTATCCCTTCGTGATGGAATAATGACAAATAATCTATAAATATTTTATGTAGGAACATGAAGTAAAATATTCTATAACTATACTATGTATATACATTCCGGCCTATATACATAATATGTACCTACATTATGTTACACGTCTATAAAGTCTAAATATACATAATTTCGTACGAGATGTTTATTTCATGAACTTTTCATATTTTGTAAAGAAGATTTGTCTTTAAATGTTACCATATGGTAATGCCATAATTGATTCCATGATACATACAATACATACAAGCGATTTTCGAAAGCCTTTTACTGACTGAATTTAATCTCATTTCAGCGGCCGCTTGTGATTACTGCACGCTGGTTTTCTACACACTTTATAGAAAAAGAAATCTAAGTGAATTGCAAGCGATCTTTGATTACCATTTGCAACAATTTTTTACCTGTATTTTATAATGGGAATTCTATCAGAACACAAATGTATACAATAAAAAATATATGTCGCTTGCTAGCGTCGAAATGTCCGCGTTACTTTTATTTCAATCACGTTTATGAACATTTCATTGAGTTCTCGATCACGTGAGCTGTCAGCTTTAATTGTTACCTAAAAGTTGACTTTGTTTACATAAAAAAAGTAAACTGGTTTGTGCCACATTTCATTTTACGTTATAAGCACTTAAGTGAAAAGTCCTATTCGCTGTCAATTACCTCGTGCTATGTATTTGACATGCTAAGAATTAACTCACGGTTTTGACAAATTAAAAGCACGGTTAGATTTTATCTTATATATCCCTAGTACATAGGCTGAAAGCATAGATTCAAGTGTTAATTTGCTTTAATCTCGTTGAACTTTTCCTAAAATGAAGATTGCGAGAGGTAATTTATTTTAAGATTTTGTATTAAAATCTCACATGACAATATTGTGCCAACGGAAAAATGTCGTTTACGGATTAACAGTTATAAACAGCGACAAATGAACCAAAATCAACTTGCTGAGTGAAAACCACTGTAAATTAAATTGATTGTCGATGAATATGCAAAACCGAACATTGTTCGTATCGCTCTCGTTCGCTCACATCCTTATTGTTTCCCAAACCTGATTATATTAATGGCGAGATAATGATTCGAATTGATCATCCTATTGTATTGGCACAAAAGGTTCGCTAATATGTAAAAATATAACGCTTAATCATATTTGTCCGTTAGAAGTTGTTGATAAAAATATAGCGCTATATATAAAGGATGTGATATGTGACGACGAATATGAAGGATAAGCTTCATTATAAATTAATATACCATGTCAAAAATTTGATGTCTGTTTGTTTATGTGCATATGTATACTTTATATTAAATAACAATATCAAATCTAGGTTAAAGTAATACTGCGCTATAACCTATAGGAGTAAACAATTTTAACGACCTGGATAGACGCAAACTATTTTTATAGAGCGATAATGCTTGTGAAGTTTAACTAGTGGCGATTTTATAAATTGTAATCTAAATGGCTATAGGGCTATATAGCCCTGTAAGGTTCGGTGGTCCGTAAATAATCTGCTTTGGATATAAATTATAAATAAAAATTTAAAGTCTATTCGCATTTGACTGTATCAATCAAAAATTTTTTTCCCAAAACGCTATTGATATTCAAAATATCTGACTAGCAAATAATTTGGTACCATAGACCGTCAAAACAGTTTTTTGAAATAGCGATTGCCTCTTTATTTATGGTTAACAAAATCACCGCTTTCGTAATTACAAATTGTATTAAAAATAGAGCAGCTATTATTAATAGTAATTTACATAACTAATATTAGCTAGTATTATTAGTATTTATATTACTGGTAGTATAAGCTATTATTGCTAATTATTATAGAATAGCTAATTACGAATAAATTGCAATTCATTGCAAAATTTCATCTAAGATGCATTTAAAGAAACGCAATTAATTTCCCGTCTTGATTGTGGAAACTGAAATTTGTTATTCGTTTCGCGATTTACTCAAACGAAAAACACAATTTGCGGATCGCCAGATGAAATTGAAAAAGTTTTCAGTTATTTATTTGAAGCTTTATAAGTTTATTATGCACTATCCGCCTTAGCGTGATATAAGGACGTAATTAATTCGTAAAAATTAGGCTTCGTTTAGGTTTAGCCAATTTTCATTCACTTTACCCGATTAATACGATAGTGTCATTAAAAGGGAAATACATATAATTGTAAATCTAAACATAACCCAAAACCAGGAAAATAATTTTTATTACACTAAAATATTTTTTTTTATAAAATTTTGTATTTGTTCGTTTCTTACTTTGCTGCCTATCTCTAAGAATGAGCTATTTTAATGGTCATTGCCTATGTTATGATACACTATACAATCACCATACAGCTATGCGGATATTGCGTAAACCACTTTATAATGCCGCGAGCTCAAGCATTAAATTATTTTTGAAGGAGCTTTAAACAGTCGAAGAACATCTAAATAAGATATATTAAGGGAGAAAATTATTTAGATGGTGTTTAAATTGATATGTAAAAAACGGTTAAAAGTTTTTGCGTAAGATACTTACTGGAATATTTCAACTAACAAAGGATTTTTTGTACATATACATTTACCATTTATAGAATTACCTAACGCAACGTACACCAATAAAATCACATACGCCATAATTAAACACTGATCAAACAAAAACAAATATTTTATTAGTGAAATCAAATATTTATGGTATTGGACAAACATTTACGGGTGTAGGTCAACATTATTATAACCTATTAACGAGTTTAAACAATGGAAATTGACACATGAAATGAAATCCTATTATCCTTTGTTCGGTGTCTTTCCACCGCGATACCTACTCATACCTACAGCGGCGAAGTTGTTACTGAAACATTTATTTTGTAAATTAATTATGATCCCAATAGGTGCTACATAATTAGATAAATCAATTTATTATCATGAAGAACACATAGTCTCGCTATAGTTGCCATGTAAGTGAAACGGAAAGTAAATTTTGATTTTACATTTGTTTTTGGATGATAACCTGCTAACCTGGTGACCTGCTAATGGTAAATTATCACCAACTAAACTGGAGTACAATAATGGTATACTCCAAAACTCCAGGTGTTACGGAATATACTCTCTCATGAGAGAGGACTCATAATAAGGACTATAACCAAAATGCCTCTAATGGTTGCAATCTTTTCCTGACACTCATTAATCCCGATCAGGGGTTTCAAGAGCAGTTTAGAAACTTCACTGAAGGTATTTGTAATCTTTTTGACTTATCTCGAGGCCTTGCTAAGCTTCACAGTCCGCCTATAGTAAACAGTATTATTTACTACTATTAGTAATTTATTGAATATCTAAAGGCTGTGTTATAATGGAACAACGTGATGCAGCATTTCAATTGCTTATACTGCTGTACTTGTGAACGTTTTCCTTTTTTCAATCATGACACTACACGCACAACTAACTGTGGTAGTTATACTACTTAAAATCGCTAATTACGCAACTAAAGTACCTAAGCATGTTCTCTGAAAATTGTTTCTTTTTTATATCCAGAGATTTAATCTTAAACCTATCAAACATTCATCCGTTTGAGCGCTACCTGACCTCATTTCCTAAAACGCCCTTCAACCTATCGTGACCGCAGTTCGGGGTAAACACTCCAAGCTTCAATTTCGAATCGCAAGCCTCATTTTTCACGTTTGCTATTTAACCTACACGACCTCTTAATATTTTATTTGTAATACGTAATTATGGAGACAGGAAGGTGGAGAAATTTAAACGACGTTTAGTAATACGGACGGTTTAGTTTCAAAACCTGTGACTTGTTATGTGTGTTTCGGTATTTATTATTGAAATATGACTCGTTATAAGAGTGAAAGAAAACAACATAAGGAAACCTGCACACCTTAGAGTAGGTACGTTAGAAATATAATAAGGTTTCCAATTTATGTGAAGCCTGCCTGTGACTGCGCACTTTTTATTGTCAGAAAAGACACGTATCGAGCAGTGGCAAAATGAAAAAGCATAGAAAAAATAATAAAAATTTAACTCGACGCAAGGTTTTTCATAATACTAATGATAAAATTATTTTCATTCAGTAATTAAATAAAATTCAACTGTGATGATCTTCTAATTTTCAAATCCGTTTTGGGGATATTAAATAAGTGGTTGCGACTATTTGCAGTAAATATATGTATGTATGTATGTATGTATATTTGGAGCTTGTGATTGAAGAGAGCAGGTAATTAACGAACAGAATGCCGAGCTTTGAAGCCACTAGAGCGATCGGCAATTAATTTGCATAAGCCTTTAAGAGGCATATTTTTTTAAATCACAATATTTCGTCAATAATAAAGTGAATATTTATTTCTTTTAAACACCTAATAACACTAATTCAGAAACTATTCAATGACTTATAAAAGTATTGAGCATTTTATATTTTGTTTTCTTAAGAAAATTTTGCTCAGCGATGTTTAAAAATATGGTCTTAAGTTTTTCACTTCTTTGTAACCGAACAAGTTGTGTGAAAATTCATTGTTATCAGCACCCGGATGCGAAGACGTGAGATAAAATGTCATGATTATCATAATAATCATGACTAAAGTCAATTTGAATTATCTTAAAAAATTCTATTGAATAATCTCTTTGTTTTCTTTAGTGAGTAATCTAAATTAACCTTTCTATAGTGTAAACTCCAATGAAATTGAGTTTAGTCTAACGCAGCAGTTTATATTGTAAATGGATATTGCAGTCACATAACTCACTGAATAAATAATTAATTACTAATTCAACAATGAAATGAATTTCAATAATACAGTAGAAGTAAATTGTACAACTGTACATTTGTACATAAACGATACTGGAAGGAGGAACAATCGGATCACACCGGCAACAATAAATTAAAATGAAAATCACATCGGTAATCTAATAAAACTCTGCATTTATAAATTTACAAATATGACATGTAAAATATACACTGTAACCCGCCTTATCAGATTTTGTTGTGAATTCGCTGTTTTCAGGAATATAAAAAGGAATCTTCAAAGTGTGCTTCTGTATACGCGATTCTTTAGAGCTTTAGCTAATACCTTGATATAATTAATAGGTTTTTCTTAAGGTTTACAGAGCAGTTGGACGCATTTCGAAAATAATTTTCTTATACACAATTAAATACGAAACTTTACACGTAATTTAAATAATTTATTTGTAATTAATAGAGCTGAATAAAAATTAGGAAACTAAAAAACAACTAAACATTATTTACGCACGATAAACCAACAACACCCAACAGTTCCATTTTCTTTTCTTTTTACGTTAATTAAAACAAATTAGAAGTCTTGGCGTTTTCATTTTGTACTTTATGAGTGTTACAATGTTTATTTAGCCCACGATGTGACATAAATCACACTTTTATGTTGTTATGCGTAACCAGTGCGTGACTGACCTCACATTGGCAAAAATTACTCAGTTCTCGTGGCAACTATTTATATAAAAAGGCGAACTAAATAAATAACTGAATAGTTTCAGCGTCTTGGTATGTTTATTGGAGCGAATAATAGGAGTACAAGAATTTAATATACCAGAAAATCCTATTGTACTTCTTACAGTACATCAAGCACCTTTACAATAAAATTATCGTGCACGCATAAATTTACTTAACTGAAATATTTTTCTTGCATACTAAAGCATTAAATAAATGAATTTTAGAAACTCCAACATTAATTCGAGTAACTTACATGATGTTTTATATTTATATGATAAAGATTATATCTATTCGCTTCGAGTTACCAATGGAGTGAATGCCTAACGACGAAACCGCTTTCATGTTTTCAATGTACGTAATATCTTCATAGTTTCAAAGGTTATATCGACTTGAACTGCAAGTTATTAAAGTTGCACCAACATCAACATCAACTTCACTGTAGTTGTTAAAGTTAACAGAACTTCTTGTATAAATTGCTTTTTCATCGTAACGAGACTAACTATCTTATTAAGCATAATTTTATTAAACTATGCTCGATATAAAACATACGTAAACTGTAATAAAATTAAATTAAAGTATGACTATTTACACGGGTGAGTCATATTAAAATGACAGGTCTAACGCATATTACGTACTATTCTGCTAAGGTCAACGTCGCCAGAAGCGATTGATGCTTGGGTAGCTTATATGTATTTGGATTTTTAAGATAAAATCTAATCACTAAGATAAAATCTAATCTATTTTACTAAGAAACCTTGTGCACTATTTGAGGTTTGACAAATCATTTTTGAAAAATATTCTATGATTACAAATTCCTGCATCAAAATGTCTTCATAATAAAAAGTAATTAATATTTCAACCCTAAACTAATTATAATTTATTCAGGAACAGAGTACGGAATTGTTATTGTATAGAAATTCCAAGCTCGGTTGTTTCTTGGCAGTTCTGACAGGGGCACACTTTTGGCGTTCTCTGTGGGTTTCCTGAGGTAAATACTGGTTATCTCTCTCCATCCACATGACAGTCGAAAAAGTGAAATAAAAGTTTTTAGAATGGTTTTCGGTATAATGAAATATTTGATTCGCCCTTTACGTTAACCTTTCTGGCTCTAAATTGCTTTACCCTTCTGTAAATTTTCAAACAAAAATTGTTGTAATCAAGCACGACGACATAAAAATTCGCTATAACTCCTTAGTCGTTGAATATTTATGAAAGAAACTTTCCGTTTCACTCTCAGGGAGAATTTTTGATTATTTATATCGCGATGTCACCAGATGTCCAAAGTAGATTAGGGCTTGGTAATTAACATTTGAAATTTATGAACCATTTACAAGAGCGACGCAAAAAATAAAACTTAATTCAGACTCGGAACAACGTCTTAAGCTGTTTTCTTAAGAAAAATGTTTCTATTCTTTTGTAGTGTTTAAGGAGTCACTATTGTTAAAACGATATTTTTTGACACTTTATTGGTCCACTATTGGACACAGGTCTTCTCTCATAGTGAGAGGGTTTTACGCCTTACTGTACCACGCTGGCCTAGTGTGAATTGGTAGATTTCACACAACTCAGAAAATCCCTACTAATATTATAAATGCGATTGTAACTCTCTATCTGTCTGTCTGCTTGACTTTCACGCCTAAACCACTAAACAGATTTTGTTGAAATTTTGTACAGCTACACATTTGACCTTGAAAAAGGACGTATACTACTTTTCATTGCGAAAAAGGGGCTTTAAGAGGCTGAAATAGGGGATAAAAGTCTGTATGGAAGTTCGTCATTATTATCTTAGGATTACCTCGGGTTAGGTATTAAGGCGGGAAAAACTTTGTGACACCATGATTGCATTATATACACAGCTAGTATTACATACTTAATAACATGCTCGTATCTATAAACTATACAAGTTTCCTTGCGATGTCACTGCTATTATACCTTCCTTCAAATCGATATGTTGAGATACATAGTATCCTGCCTATATACTCTATAATAAATTTACCCTAAAAAGCAACGTAGTAAAAACATACCAGATATTTTTAATATGCAGGAACATTGCCTTTAATCCAATTTACAAAACTTTACAAATATGAAATGAAAAAATAAAGAAAAATAGTAAGACATTTTTTTATACGTTCTTGTATCAAAAGCCAACTAACAGTATATCTGAGGGCAAGTGGTCTCGGTCGTTTATGAACGTTATCAGCAGCGGGGGATCATCAAACGTTGCCAGCCTTGGAATATTCATTCCTCTACGTTGCTAAAAATTCGATACCTATATTTCGCTCACTGCTGTACATAATACGCAACGGATTAACGACAGAAAACGCAAAAGAAAGTTATCAGTCTTAACATTATGATCAGTAAACAAGACACATAACACATAAACAGTAAACAAGAAATACGTACTCGTGAAAGCGTATTTTCCAGTCTACAATACTTGGCTTTATTCGCGTCGTCCTCGATATTGTTTTCCAACAAACTGGGGATAACGAACAATCGCTTCGTACACAGTCTTCACCCATTTCGCGAATGTATTTCAACAGAAATATGAGCCCTAATGTTATTTTTCTTCGTACCAGCTTTCATATAACAGCTGGCGTGGCATGGTCGAGCGCTCGACGCTTTTGTGTACTTCACTATTCTTGTATCTCTATACGTAGCAACATTATACTTATTCTAGTTATTTATTGTATCCTTCATTTTTTATGCAAAGAGAGCCCGTGTCGCTCTTGGACATCTGAATCCGACTCCGAATAGTGAAATTATTGAGAATATTCGTTCATTAATGTTCGTTTGTCCGTTAATATGTATACGATTTACCGGAAGAAGTTATCATACATTAAATTAATCACGAAATGTGTCCTTTACTCGTACCTTAAATACTGTATTCGTTCTTTTCATCTATTTTAAATTCTTTAGACGTACTAATAAAATAGGCCTCTTCCTTTTGCAGGCCACATGTCCAGTCGTGGGACATTAAAGAGCATGAATAAATAAGAAAAAAAAATTATTCAGACGAAACACATACAAATGCCAGTGCAAGGACTCTGTAATGTAGTAGTACTGTAATACTGTACTATTGCAGCCAACCGTTGAAAATTATGAAGAAACGCTGTTTACAGCTATGATCGTAGTTTACAGGTGAACATTATCTGAAACATCGTCTTATCAAATTCAACTCGAAAAAAACATATATTTCGAACAAATTCGCCGCTATTTTTCAATTCATAACCGACAAAATGTTGAATAAAATAAAAACATTCAAAGACTTCTCCACTCATCCACTCGTAATGAAATTGAAATTTTAATTTTGAATTTCAAATGCTCTTTGTATGAGTAAAAAGAAAAATTTTACTTTTTCAAAAGGTACAATGCTTTGAATAAAACATACAGATTCTTTGATAGTTTTATTCTTCTTTACGTTACTGTTGGTTAAAATAAATTGGTTTTGTGCGTATTAATTTTATAGTAGATACTAACAAAGTTACAATGACTTTTACATTTTTATTGCACTTTCATCGAAAACAGGTAGACGAGGTATCTACATGTACGCAGTCTATGTGTATATTCTTGTCGGACCAGTATGTGAATAGTAGAAATAGGTATTCCTTTATTATGGATATGTGAAGCTAAATATAATTCGTCCGATGAAAAAAAACAGGTAGGATTTCTGTTCCGCAATTTTTATGTTTAAAAAATTATGAAAACTTTAACATTCTTGTTATGTATTTAATATTATTATCACTGCATTTGAAGCGTGTTACACACAAGCTATTACATTGCATTACTTTGTATCGATAAATACGACGTTGTACAATACATATATATATATAGTATACATGCATAGATCCAAACACTACGTAAGTCAATATACATAGTTGCCAACATGATCAAATATCTCATTATAATGCACTCTAGAGAAAATGTTTCATTTTAAATATAAATTATAAAAGCCTACGTTAACAGATTGGATTGGAGAGGGGAGCGCCAAACCTTCTGAACTATGTAGGTATTCCTTACAATCCTTTAAGCTCAATTTGCTTCATCGGAATTTTCAAGGAATCGAGAAATCGGATGGAATAGTACGGTTTGTGTTATGGGCGAATAACAGATTGAAATATCGCAACCAAAGTGCCTTGGGAACAATATGTTTAAAACCTGATTTAGCATTTGTTTAGTACATACCTGAAATTGTTCTCGTGATACAAATAACCTATGAACCGTTCAGTACCTACGGAGTAGTTTATATTTTTTGACTATTATTGAAACACCGATTAGTAAGTCTTCTGAGGATTTCTCTCTGAGATATTCCCGAAACGCTATGACGTGGAGCTCTTTAAAAAGGAGCCAAAAGCGCTCTTGTTCAAAGCCAATATCGTATTATCGACTCCGCAAGTATTGCAAACGTACATAGTTGAGTTAATTACAATCCAGTTACAAGTCTGCTTTTTGTTAGTCTATGTCTAAAAAAACGAAACAATTCAGTGGACAGTTCTTTATGAAATCCAAATCGACATCCAAATCAAATTAAGAATTATAAAGAGCTTGTCGCTTGCTCCTATAACATGGAGCTAAGTCGTAATCTTTCAGAGTACGACTACCGACGAAAGCCAACCTACCTAATCGATTTATAGCAGAGCCTGATTCGGAGGGTAATATTTATTTACAATGAAACAAAAATATATTTTACATTCCTACTGCCATTAGATAAACGCCAGCCGTATACTACTTCAATGCTGTTCCAGGTATTGCAAATAATTTTTATATCAAGATTGTAAAAAGTAGAAAAACCTATTCGGTTAGGGCTTTACTGCGATCGGAACAAAATAACGATCTAGATGTTTATACTACCTAGTATAGGTGTTACATCTATTGACATTAAAAAATTATAATTATTCTAATAATGTATTAAAACACAAAACAATAGGTTCAGATATTATATACTTTTAAACTCATTTTGTGTGTGTTCGCCAATCAGAGATGCTTATTAAGAGACTTTAGTGCGTTACGTTTTAATATATGTAAGTAATTGCAATGAAAAAAAAACACAGTTTTTACCTTTTAATAAATTCAACAAACAACTTACCAGAAGGTTTCAACAAACCCATTAGTGCAGTGTCAGGCACACGATGTCAATCAGTCGTTAATATTACAGTTGGGTGAATTAGCGACATTAATGTAACGTGGTTACCGCGCATCAATCTCACAGCCTGTAGGTAGAGATCATCGATATATTGTGCATATTGTATAATGTATCAGCTTCCATCAAAGCTACGAATATATACAGTTAGGTTCACGGAACACGTCCCAGCTTTTAGCACGAACAAACATTACTTATACGCCATCCGGCGCGTTGACCCCGAACCGGAACACATTAGATCCAGTACAAAATAAATATTGTTTACTCGTAAAATTATATTTTCCTTGCATAAACAAAGTCGCTTTATATTTCAAGTAATATGTATTTGTCAGAATGCCCGCTCGTTTCAATCACCTCCCCACTATCATTATTTTCATGACAAAGTAATTTCCCTAATAACGTAATTGTTGAGCCGCGTTTTCCACTTTGTTGTTAGCAGCACGTCACTCGTGTTCGATAAAGTGTGACAAGTATATTTTACTTCGTAGCTTTTCAAATTATGCAGATAAAAGTATTCACTTATTCACATTTCTACCCCAATAGCAAGTAATTTAAACACAACTTAATGTAAGTCCCACTTTAATATAAACGGAATCCATTATATTAACAGAATATACAATTATAAAAAAAATTTCAACATATCTAAAAATTTTTTAACATTTCCGGACTATTAATACCTCTATTATAATAGACGGCTTTATAATACTCGTATGTGCGTAGGACATACACTATTGATTTATTAATAATATTTGTTTTTCTAATATAATTCAAAGTAGTACATACATATACATTTAACATATTTTGCTTAAAATTATCGAAACAAAAATTATTAATCAAAGTCAACGTCCACCTCATTATACGAAAAATCCAGATCAGTAGTATTTCAGGAACATAAAAGCATTAGTAGTCTCTAAAACATCCTTCAATGCTATTTATTGAACCACAAGGTAACGTTTGTTTCCTAGAGGCGGATACGGTAAACACACCGTGTTCGTTTGGCCATTGGATCGAAACACTGACGAATCGCCCGCAGACTCGTTTTCCCCTATTTGGATAGGCTCTTTGTTTGGGGCCTTTCAATTCCGACTTTGAATTTTAAGAGGAGATTCGGAAGATTCTTCAAATATACGTGAAATAGATCAAAAGGGTTTATACATGACTAAACGCTGCGACATTCTTAGGCTCAGAATATTTTATTACAGAATAGATTTTGTTAACTTTACGTTATTGCCCCAATGCAATAGATATTAACCGTGACTGTTGTATGTACTCGTACATTCATTCATACATTCTTTTACCTACACTAAGCAATTTAAAACTACTCCACATTGCAATAGAGATTGTAGAAGCCAGCAAGTGGATTTTAAATAAGAATAATACCTATTATAATTTTATAACTTGGGATTATTTAAAACAATATTAAATAAGCATGTTACATTTAAGCTACATACATATAATAGAACTAATATAAATCTAAGTTCGCATGTGAAAAAATTGCAGTTTAACACGACGATTATTACTTCAATCTTTAGTCGGTTAACTATGAACTTATTAATTACTAAACATTTCACTTGTACTGCTATGTTCATTCCTGCCAGCTACGTCAACACAATGTCAGAATCCAGTCACACATATATTACTTCCAAACATAAAGACCTGTTTCATAAACCCCAATAATCACTTGAATAATCACCGTTTCGCGAGTATCCTAATCACGAAGATAAACCAGCACAAAAAATGCCGCAGTAGGTAGCACCTGCTATTATATAAAAAATAAATCACATTATATCATTGCAGGTAGGTACGGGAATATTAAGAACTACAAATTTACATAACGGTTACTTACAATTTCAATGGTCGTTTACTGCATACATTACGGTAAGATTTTAGATATATTTATATTTTCACATTAATGTATAGTAACATTTCAAGGACTGGAATTCTGAGGACTACAATATCCATTTAAACGGTAACATGTAGACGCGATAGTAGCCAACGAGCTGTCAAGTTTAGACACAGCGGGCGCGGTCGGTTGTTGAATGGATGGTCACTAGTGAAACATTTTCAAGAGTTTACGTGCTTTATTGTATTAATCAGTCGATGTTAGATTTTATTTTAAGGTAAAAATCTCTGAAGCTCATTTAAGGCCGTTAAAACGGTTTAAAACTTCTGAAAGACAATATGGGCTTTCAACAGTAGTGACACAACCTCGCTCGGAGCACCGTTGTAGTGTAAGCTTTGCACTTGGTATGCTTAGCTATATCCATATCTACATATAATCCACATTTATAGCAGTGTCTTTTATAGTGGAAGGCTCCTTAGCATTAAAACCTAAAAAATTGTGCTCCTTATTTGTAGGTATCATTACATTTAAAAAATCTATTCCCATAGAACAGGCGCAACACGTACTAACAGAGCCGTTCTCATCATCCCTTCAACGCCAAATTGAGTTGCCCAACGGAGTTAATAAAGAGGCTAGCACGTGGCTTGAATAGTAATCGAGCAATAATAGCAGCCACTTAAACATAAAGTAAGTGGAAATTACAAAAAAAGTGTAAAGGTCCAGCTTTTGTTCGACGAAATCGCCTGTGTAATGGTTATTAAATCATGGATTTATAGAATCTGTGATAGCAATTGGGCCTGTTCAATAAAGAATTAGCCCACCGCTGCCGGCAATTAGGGACCACGGCTTAAGTGCCGTTAATACCCAGGGATTCGGGCGGAGATATCCGCTTTCAAGAAAATGGTGGGCTTTCTGCGTATATAAACATACATATGAACGTCGATAAACATCTTTATGCAAAATACGCCTTAATCTGCTAATCATATAGTCCCTTGTTATAATTACAGAACTGTGCATTGAAATTTGTAACAACGGTGGTATGAACACTGGAAAAGAATTTTATGTATAGTTTCCTCAAAACTAGCCCTAGAATTAGAAATAAGATGAAAAATGTTACGAGAATTACTGATATTAGCAATAAAAATGGTTACCTACTGCCACATTTTCTTTTGTTTTTATAATATTTCGGTTTTTGTTTAATAACAAATATTTTTAAAATGGATGGATAGAAAATTCGTTTTTAAAGTGGCCTGCGTTTTAAAAGGACAAAAATGAGGCTAAAATTAACAACAAAGGTTAGATAATAATAGCGTCGGTAAGGAATTCCTTTTAGTCTGGAAGGAAAGTGGAATTTCCTTTAGAAAATCAACTGGCAGCGAAAACTAAACGGTGGCGCTGTACTCCATAATTATATTTGAAGCACCTCTGTGAGACTAACCATAAGCGCAAGAAACATAATATCTTTTCATGAAACTATGTTATTTTAAGCTCTTTCATACAGCAAAATGTAAGGAGAATATATAATTTTTAATAAAAAGACACTTCATTTATCTTTTATTTTCATTAAAATACCAAGGAATTTACATAAGTAAATATGAATATGTTTAATAAATTATTATGTTTTCTCTCTTATAAGTTTCTATAGAACTGATGCCTTCTGCACCAAGTTGCTTCAGTTCGAATTATTGACGAATGTATCCACTTTAAATTAAAACAAATCCACTTAAAATAGATTACTACCAGGATTAGTATATCAATATTTCACAAGTCACTTATTGTCCATTCTTCTGCATTCAATAAAAAATAAAATTACAAAAAACATATTTTTTGTATTTTATCTATGTATATTAAAAAAAAAACATCGTGTCGCATGTTCCTTTTCTAAATAAAAGCATAGTAAGTTATAATCGTGATAAAAATTCTCGCGTCGTATTAACAACGCACAACGACAATAGAAGTAGATAAATTCACTAGTCTACAATAACCCTATAGTTTAAGCGACACGTTGATTTACTCGCTATTGTGTCGCAGCCATTACGTTGTCGTTGAAGATGTATTGTTGCAGAGATGTGGAGTGCGATATTGATAAAATTAATATGTGTGCACAATTTAGTTCTAAAGTATAAACCGGATTATTTTTAGTTAAAGTTATTTATATTTTGTTCAGTCTCTTGAGTTGTGGTCGATAGGTTAAGGGTTCGAAATGATGTCATAAAGCGTATTCACAGCTGATTTCCTTTGAAGCGACAACTCGGTTACTTATTCGCTATACAGATTTTTTAAACTTTGCGTGTTCCGCAAAGTTTAAGAGGTTAAGATTAAATAAAATTAACATTTTATATGAAACACATGCTAAAAACTTACCACGTTATTTAATATAAATCAACTTGTTAGCGCTCGCAGCGATCCTATCGGTTTTTGCATGTAAACGAGATGCGCTGTGAGTACATTAATTAGTTACTTAAGCAAACTACGGTGTCTCATTATGATTAGGCGAGATTTCAGGCAAAGGGAGTTCGCTAACGTGCTTGTCTTAATTGGGTCTTTAGACTTTAATTATGGCTTAGCTGTTGTCTTACTTGCAATATAATATAAGCCTAATAAGTTAAACCTATTGAGTTTAATTTTTTTTCATCCTTTCTATTGGTCCACTTTTGGTCTAGGTCTCCTCTTATAGGAAGAGGGATTTTGGCCAGAGTCTTCCACGCGTGCTAAGTGCGAATTGGTAGACTTCGCACACTTCAGAAAATATTATATACATACCTCCTAACATCTCTAAGGTGTGCAGGTTTTCTCTCGGTGTTTCCCGGAATGGAAACCTGAATTTCAAACCTTTAGGCTATCACTGCTTAAATTTAATAAAGCAAAAAAATTCAACCCTAGGAAAAATCTCTCACTTTATAGTAACATTTCATTGCGACACAGAGTTAATGCCCTATAAGTTGTTATCAAAGTATACGTAACTTATTCTAAGATATTCGATGTGAAAAGTCGCATTAGACATGTCCTTAGAGAGCGGAAAAGTTTTTCCGTAATGTATTTTTATTGTTCCCACTATCTTCCGGTAATGAGATTTGCGTTAATGACAGAACGAAGTTTTTCCATTAAAACTGTCAGGTATATTTTGTGAAAATTATATTTTAATACATTATATTTAACTGTGTTATACGATCTTATATATGAAGAGCGATATATTTTGTACATATATGCAATGCAATTTACCACTTTATCGTTATATAAATTATATCCGTATTTCACTAATACATCGTGAGGCGCTTGTATGTATAAATAAAATGATCCAGATTTCAGCGTACGTCTCTGGATCTATCATTCGAATTACATCACATATCTGACCCCATAAGAAGCCTGCACGCCTAAAAATCCTCCATAATATTCTCTGAAGGGTAGTTAATACCACCGTGCATATAGCCAGCGTGAGCTATGAGATTCACATGCCGCTAAATGGCTTGATAATAATCGTAGCCAGGTAGCTAGTGCAATAGCTAGTCACAATGCAAATAAATTAATGAAGTTAGTCGTGAAATGATAGTTAATTTCAGTAGTGTTCGCTCTGGAGATCGTTGAACAGCAATGTGATGAGGGAAACTTTTACTATTTATTTTAGTAACTTTAGAACGTTAACACGCAGTTGACAAGTTTGTACGACGCAAGTTCGAGATAATACACTTCCACACAACCCCTATTTACTCTTATTGATGAACAAGTTTCTTCAGTCAAGTTGGCTAAAGCCTTGTAATACAAGTTTTTGATGCAGTCGGTATAAAATACCTAGTTCCTAGTTTGACTTTACAATGTGCATTTTAAAATTCAAATCGCTTGGTATATCAATAAAAACGAAGTAGGCTTACACGCCCATAGCCGGTGTGATGGAAATTTACCATTGAGAATTGTTTAGCGTTATGACCATAGTATTGGGATTATTTGTGTTGAGGTCAGTTAGTATCAGTAAGTACCGCGCTAAATGCTGTGTAGGACCTACCTACAGCGTTTCACTACTCTTGAGGATGTAGATATTCGTTTCTAGTATAGATACTGTTTTTCCACATGGCAATAAATAGTTTTACATTCTGGTTATCGATATCCACGTAGAAATAACATATCTGTACATATTATTGATATTGTCTTTTTAGATAGCTCTTATATTTGGAAAAATTAAACACATTACTAATGCCTAGTTTCAATTACGTTTCGCAATTAATGATTTACCGGGTACCTATCTCTTATTCGGAACAATCTTCTGGTACATTAGAATAATTATTCTTCTGCGCTACGGAGGGGTGGAAATCGCGAGAGTGGCAATCTACGTTACTCTTCTCCCTTGACAACCGCATTATTTATAAAGCGTTCCATCTACTTTGTGTTATTTACTCTTTCAATGAAACAAAAAACAACCCAATATATAAAATAGTCCAAAACTTTAAATTGTTCTAAAATTACATATTGCTTTTTTGCGAAATATTATCAAGCGAATAATCAAACAGTTTATGAATCTGGAACTAGGTATCTTAATTTTTATTTATTTACGGTAAAAGTCCCCTCCGAGTCCGAAAAGGTTCTAAAGGTCCTTTACGCACGTCACGAACACTACACTACTGAAAGGTATCTCCGAAAACCCTATCTACCTGACGTATAGCTGCCACGTTCTTTCATCACAGGTTGCTAAAGTTTTCAAACGTAGTCATTATTTATTCCTTGCTCAACTCCAATACTCACTCGCGAAATTATTTTGGCGTGTTCAATTGGTTCCATGTTCGTACACACCGGCGTTACGGATTTATAAATAATTCTTAGCACTTATAGGAACTTTAGTGTTTCTTTGGACGCACAAGCAAAAAGCGCAACCACTCAGTGAGACAACCGTAAGACTAAACTCTACAAAACTATCTTTGTGCTGCACGGCCCACGTCACGCTCCCGCAGTTGAGATTTTGGGCGTTTGCGGATTGTAAACAAAATTCCGAGCCCAACGGTGCCCTTAATATAACATCACTAGTGAACTGCTTCGTCACTAAAGACAAGACACCACTGGTCAAACAAGTGGCAGGTGCTGTCAACATCTACTCCGAAAACTGTTATTAAAAATAAACCACCTATAGAATATTCTCTGAAAATCTTTATCTTTTTCGATTGTTTTTCCTAGAGGACACAGATCTCCTCTCTTAGTGGCAGCGTTTTAGGCCTGCCGTACTGGTTAATGCTGATTGGCAGACTTCATAAATCTAAGAATAAGAAAAAAATTATAACATACTTTAACATTTGCAGGTTTCCTCGCGGTGTTTTCCTTGACCGTTATAGCGAGTGATATATAATACATATAAGTTACAAAATATACGTAAGTTTGTACAGTTCGAGGTGTTTGCCAGGATTTGAAGGACTTGATCAATTGAATTCACAATTTTTTAAATTATGATAAAATCTTATGAGTCTGTGTGTAAAGTTCGGAAATTGAATACTTGAAGCGCTACTTGTTTCAACTGCAACAAGTTTTACCGTCTCGTGTATAACTCAATCCGGTTCCTTGAAGTTAATTTTCATTTAATATAAATTAGAATTTAATTTCGTAGTTACTCACTTTTACTAATGAATTCACTTTTATTATAGAGCATTGTAAATAAATATGCTTGTACTGTTCCTTGCTATTGCATCAATTTATGAAAAGTTATATGTTTAAACAGCAAAGAGAGATTTTTACATTTCAACTTCAACTCCCGCCCAAAGGACAGCCGACATGATAGCCAGTTCGGCGTTAGGTTTAACTTCTCCAAATGTTTGCTTCACGCTAAACACACCAGCCAAAAAGCATCATCTACGCATAAAAGAATATCTGTAAATCGATAGGTATTGCAAATAGTTTAAACTAGTTTATGTTATTGATCTTTTAAAGAATTCTGAATACTAAAAGGTATCCTTGCTTTGATTTTCGTATTTTTAACTACAATTTTATGTTATCTTGAACTGAACCTAAGAAAATAGCGACAACATCCAGTAATAAATAAGTTTAAAGATGAAAAAACGTTTTATAAATTTCGCCATTTCAATAATAATTAGAAGACGTGGTACTAAACTATGTTAATGTACGAGTAGGTATACCTCATACTTTTTGACCTCGTTAGACTAGAGCCGAGACCGAATTTGTTTTAGACCTAGTCCAAACTAATTTGTACTTACTATTAATTTAAAATACGCAGTTAAAACATGAAAATAAGGAAAGTTTTTAAGGAGTTGTATTTTATATAAAATTTATAAACAAGGGTGGGTAATCTTTTTTGTGTTTTTCGTGTTTAAGTTAATTTACGTTTAAGATGTACTACTTCAATTGCATTACGTAGCTTGACATTATGTTGTGATGATGATATTTAAATATGTTAATATGTTAATGTCCTTTTTTACTTAGGTACTAGATTGTTATTTACATATTTGCACAATCTCTATGAGGTGACATACTCACTGCGTGACAAAACCCTTTTTCCTTAAAAAATAAAAGAATAAAAGAAGTTAAAGATACTTTTATTTAGATAATAAAAATTCACGAAGAGTGTAGTTGAAGAAATAACGATATCTATTTTATTACAAGCTTTGGTTTTTATCTGTAGGTTTAACGAAACGAAAATACAATTAAAGATCCCTGATAAGGTTCATATAAATTGTCCTTTGTAACGAGATCTTTGTCATTGTTAAAAAAACACCACTATCCAAGAATCTGACAATAAATATGTTTCTCTTTCTACTGTTTTTATTAACTATTATACGTATCCATGTACATTATTTTGAGACAAACAAAGCCCTCGGGTACATACATTTTTTTCTTTTTTTAAGATTAATAATTTAATACGACAATATATTTAATAGATTTCGTTTTGACAGTTATTTAACGATTAAACAAGATCTAATGTTTTTTTTTTTTTTTTTATTTGGGAAGAAGGCTGAGCCCTGCGGCTCGAGGC